>MU673237.1:51202-96446 GCA_026770625.1 Nicotiana glauca
AATAAATGCAACTTCTGTACTTTGTAAGAACACGCCACCAATGCTAAATATTGATTCCGATGGTACAATAGTAAAAAGAATGCTAAATACATCACGCGCCATCATTGAAAGATCGTGATATTTTCTAGAATGGTCCTTCCAATACATGAAAACATCACCTCTTAAAACTTCACAAGATCAAGTTTTGGTTCCTCTTAGTAAAGATCCAATTCTGACTTTCCATATCTAACAGCAATATACTTTTTATTTTTTTATATATTTTAAATAAATATTTTATTAGGCCCACGGGCCGGGCCGGCCCGGCCCAGCCTCAGTCAAGCCTCGCAGGCCATGAGCTTACTTGGGCCGGGCTTAAAAGCCTCATATTTAAACGGGCTCCAAAAATTCTAGCCCAGCCCAGCTAAATCACAGGCTGGGCTGGGCTGGCCCAACGGGCCAGCCCATATTGACGGCTCTAGTATTAACTGTTTAATCACAAGTGTTTACGAGACAAAATTGAATTTTGAAGTTAAATCAGCAGATATCCACCAGCTCAATGTTCACATAATCGGCAATATCAACAGCCCAAGATATCAATATCCCCGCAGTTTAAACTGCTTCAAGTACAGAATGGAAAACACAAAAATTAGTAAGCATATGCATAAAGAGTTTTTCTTCCACCATAACATATTATATCAAAAATAGAGGCAGAACATCGATTCACTGACAAAATATTTGTTTCAAAACTAGAGAACTAAAACAGATACAAAAACTAGACAGCCTTCATAGTGGCTTATCACTTGTTGGATTTATGTTCCATGAATCACTCAACAGTTGAAAAATCAGATAAACTTAAGTAGCTGTCTTAAGCTCAGCAGCTGCAGTGCTCGAGTAAACCGGGTGAAGCACATGACCATCCTTGGGCTCAACATGCACCCATTTGCGCCCACTCAGCTTGTGGCGCTCAAACTTAACACAGCCTTCTTTCAAAGCATAAAGCGTGTGATCCTTCCCAATTCCAACATAGTTTCCAGGATGAAATCGGGTTCCCCTTTGACGAACAATAATATTTCCAGGTATCACTCTCTGCATGTAAAAAAACTGTGTTACAAAAAGAATACTGATGTTGGTAAGAAGGCATGCTCTATATGCAACATTGGAACAGAAAAGTTTCTCCTAAACTGATTAGTGCTTCATCCCATTTTTCCAGAAGCAGAGATTTTTTTACCTCTCCACCAAATTTCTTCACGCCTAGATTCTTCGGTTTTGAATCACGGCCATTCTTTGTAGACCCTGCTGTCTTTTTGGTAGCCCACCTCCTAAACATCAAGCTCAATCCATCTCCGGAAACATCTTAAATTTGCCCAAAGGAAACATATGTCAGAGTTTCTAAACATTTCATCTATTTCCAAAGCATGTGCTTTAGCAAAGAGTGCAACAAGATACGTACCCCTAGCGGTATTGTAAGCAGGTGTTACTGTTACCAGCTCTCTGATATTTAACCTCCTAAACAACGATGCTGCAGCATTCATCATGTAATTCACCAAAACCAAATCTGGGGTTGAAGAAACGGATTAGAAGTTACGTTAACTACAGCATTACTTTATCTATGCAACAGTATGAGCATTTGCAACTAATCCACTATTTGATTAAGCTCATATAGAACAAAATCTGAAGAGGAGGGAAAGGAAAACTGAGTCAAATTGACACCTCGCCCGCCAGAGTCCTGCCATTGATTCTGGGGATCCTGAAAGTGAAAGTTCCAATTATTTGGATTTTCCTGTGGTTTTGCTAGCTGCCCCTTATCTCAAACCCCGTTGGGAATTTCTGATCTCTACTTAATACATACTTTAAAACCTTCCAACCACCATTTATTTCCCTAATACTCCACTCCGTAATCAAGGGGATTCTACCCAGCCACAGAGCAGCAGAGACAGAAAGCAAATTTTTATTGATTCCACTTTCTACTAACTTGTAGTTCGGGGCTAGTTGATTTGTCTCTCTACTAACCAATAATCACATTCTAAATTGTTAGACAATTTAACTATCAATTCTCTATCATATTAACGTCGTTCAGAGATCGGTTTAGATGAACTAATTTAATTCTACGGAAATTTTAAATTAATTCAAGGCTCATTTGGAAGGAGGAATCCCTAATCCTTTCAACCTGTCATAAAATACCTAAGAAAATTTAGATTTGAAGCACACAGTCTAATCAAAATTTGGGTCTGTAATACAAACTCAATCCCAGTTATTTCAGCCTGTATTTGGAAATTTTTTTCAATTGACAATTAGATAACATGTCATCTTTTTTTTTTTTTTAAAATCCAGATATTTGCATCCAAACGGATCTATGTCAAATACTACCATTTGGGATTGTTAGAAATAGGAATTGTGTTGGCTGAATAACTAGAAAGATTTGGTAAATAACTTTACATTTTGAACTTGCACCCAACTGGTAAACGTTCAATATAACGCTAACACCCTGTAATATAAGTTTTAGTCTTCAAATGATCAAATTACTAATACTCGCAAAAGAAAAGCAGATTAGTAAAGCAACAACTTTGAAACTATTTAGTACAAAGTATGTTATGCTCCAAAGCGAGTCTCAAAGTGTCAGTGTAGGTATTCATTATACAGAAGAATCATACTCTATAATACAAGTCTTCAGACAATTGATTAATAATGCTTAAAAGGAGTGATTAGTACAAACAACCTCGTTACTGATAGAAACAATTACCATACAGGAAGCAAACAAGAATTCTGTAGGCATGATAATTTGTAGAAATCACGTCATGGAGAGAAGCGCTTACGAGATAGAGAGAGAAGACAGCATACAACTCGATATCGCAGGAGAAGGGGAGAGGAGGAAATTTGCAGCAAAGGGGAAATTGTTGGCCGGAGAAGATTGCCGTAATTAAAATTGGGCCCCAAAGAATTGAGCCCAGTTGAGTTTGACCCAACCCAAACTAACCTCACAGTTGTGTGGATAAAATTTTATGGTATAGCCAGTTTTCACACTGATCAATGAAAAATAGCCAGCGTTTACCAATTCAATGAAAAATAGCCACTTTTTTATTGTAACAGGACCGGTCCAGTATAACATACGGGAGTTCTGGTGTATTTATGTACGGACTCCAGCATATTATGCTGGACCGGTATACTTTGCTAACTCCCGTAAAATTTGCGGGAGATTGGAGCACCAGTGCTCCAAACTCCAGTATATTATACTGGACAATTATACTTGCTGGAACTCCTGTAAAATTTACTGGAGTTCCAGCATACCGTAAAATTTGCGGGAGTTCCAGCATAGTTATTTTGGAACTCCCGTAAAATTTACTGGAGTTCAAGCATACTTATGCTGGAACTCCTGTAAAATTTACGGGCGTATTTTTCCGGATTTTGAACAGTGTTTTCGCTCAGATTTAAAGTGGCTAAATTTCGATGACTTTTGAAACTTGGCTATTTTTCAACGACCAGTGGTAAATCTGGCTATTTTTTAATTTCTCCCCAGTTGTGTGACTTCACAAAAAGACCAGCATGTAGATATGTAGAAATAACACTAGGTAGACACTCTAAAGGGATGCTATTTAGAAATTAGCTATTGCGTCATAATTTTAGTTTTCCATTTTAATTTTTTGGGACAAAAGTTTTTTGAATTGTCCTAAAATTAAAATTTTTAATTTAAAATTTCAGGACAAAATAAGTATTGATTAATGTCGAAATAGCATTCCTGAGTGGCTTTCTGCGCACTTGCCCTAAAGATCTTCAAACAAAAGGGGAATGTATGATTTGATTTAGGAATTTTACACTGTATTGTTCCTTTTTTAAGAATTATTTACTCAATTAAAATCAACAATAATAACTCAGTAAAATTTTGCTATTAGGGTCTGAGGAGGGTAGTACGTATGCAGACTTTACCCCTACCCAAGGAGTAGAGGGGTTGCTTCCGATAGACCCTTAGGCTCAACAAGATGAAAAGAGAAAATATATCAGTACCATCAATAAAAACCTTAGAAAGAAATAACAGCATCACAAGAATATATAGATGAAAAGCAAAACAATAACCAGTAGATAAAGCCCGACACTAAGAGGAACGAAAGAGTTATGTGGACTCAACATTAACCACTTATAGTCTAAGATAAAATCCTAACAGACTAGCCTCACTCTAGCACGTCATAGAGATACGCACAACTACGTCCTAACCTACGACCCTAATGCTCGACCTACACAACGTCTTGTCTAGGGCCATGTCCTCGAAAACCTGAAGCCTCGCCATGTCTTGCCTAATCACCTTTCCCTAATACTTCTTAAGCCGCCCTCTACCTCTCATCGCACCCACCAAAACCAGCCGCTCTCACCTTCTTACCGGGCATCTAGGCTTCTCCTCTGAACGTGACTGAACCATCTGAGACTAGCTTCCCGGAGCTTGTCATTCATGGGGGCCACACCCATCTTCTCCCAAATATCTTCATTCCTAATCTTATCAATCTTAGTGTGACTGTACATCCACCTCAGCATCCTCATTTCTGCTACTTTTATTTCTGTATATGAGAGTTCTTAACTAGCCAACACTCAGCCCCATACACATAACCGGTCTAACCACCGCTCTATAAAACTTATCTTTGAGTATCGGTGGCACTGTTTTATCATATAGGACTCCAGATACTGACCTCCACTTCATCCATCCCACCCCTATATGGTAAGTGACATCTTTATCAATCTCTCAATCCCCTTGTAAAACCGACCCAAGGTACTTGAAACTGCCCCTCTTGGGTATGACTTGTGATCCAAGCAACGCGCTACCGTCACCTCGACGGTGAACTTGCACTCTAGATATTCCGTCTTAGTCCCGCTCAACTTCAAAACCTTAGACTTAAGGGCATGTCTCCAAGCCTCCAGCTTCTTGTTGACGCCGTCTCACGTCTCAACAATCAGAACAATGTCGTCAGCAAATAACATGCACCATGACATCTCCCCTTGAATATGACGTGATGGTGCATCTATCACCAGGGTAAATAGAAATGGGTTGAGCGCAGATCCTTGGTGTAATCCCATAACAATCGAAAAATGCTCTGAGTCTCCTCGACTGTCCTAACCCGAGTCTTAGCTCCATCATACATCTCCTTAATCACCATAATGTAAGCAACCGACATACCTTTTTCCTCCAAGCATCTCCATAGAACCTCTCTAGGAACCTTATCATATGTTTTCTCCAAATCAATAAATACCATGTGAAGATCCTTCTTCTGATCCCTGTACTGCTCCACCAACCTCCTAATAAGGTGGATATCTTTTGTAGTAGAATGCCCCGGCATGAACCCGAACTGGTGGTCTGAAATAGATACGGTCTTCCTCACCCTCACTTCTACCACTCTTTCCCAAACTTTTATGGTGATTCAGTAATTCGATACCCCTATAGTTGTTACAACTCTGGATATCACCTTTTTTTCTTGTACTACAGAACCACCCTATTCCACCTTCACTCCTCTGGCATCCTCTTCGTCCTGAAAATAACATTAAACAGCCCAATTAGCCACTCCAAACCTGCTCTACCCTTACACCTCCAAAATTCTAGCGGAATTTCGTTTGGCGCGGTAGCTCTTCCCCTACTCATCTTTCGCATAACCTCCACAACCTTGATGCGCCTACAATACATAAAGTCACGGTGACTCTCGGAATGCCCCAATTCACCTAACACAATATCCTGATCCCCTTATTCATTCAGAAGTTTATGAAAATAGGTCTGTCATCTCTGCTTACTCTGGTTCTCCCCCATCAATACTCTACCGTCCTCGTCTTTGATGCACCTCACTTGATCCAGATCCCGAGCCTTCCTCTCCCTCGCCTTGGCTATCCTGAATAACTTCTTCTCCCCGCCTCTGTCCCTCTGTTCCTCGTACAGACGAGCAAAAGCTGTAGTTTTAGCTTCCTTGACCGCCAGCTTCGCCTCCTTCTTAGCAGCCTTATATCTAATTGTTCGCTCTCTTCTCCTACTCGCCAGTGCTACCTGCTAACTTCAGTGCTACCTACTACTCAATTAAATAGCTTTTGAAATATTTCAAAAGTAGCAGTTTAAATGCTACTATAATATTTATAGCATGTAATGGGTATAATTATTTTCTCCGGCATGACCAGTATGGTGCGTTTACCTCTGGTTTCAATAGGTGTTGTTGCATTTCCGAGTCTCACCTTGAAAATGACGATACAAACAATATTTTCTCTGTTTCAGTTAATGTGTCTTAGTCGCAATTTAGAGAGACTATTCGATCTTAAATTAAAGATATGTATAATGTGTCAAATATCCTTAAATTTTATGGTCTTAAATATATTATGTGAAAAATTGAAGTTAAAGAATTACTAAATATAAAAAGACATTCTTTTGTGAAACATACTAAAAATTAAGCAAGACACATGAATAAAAATTGGGTATACTTTCCCACAGATTACTCTTCCTTAGAGTATCGGATTAGCAAGTTTAGAAACGTTCCCTTATTTTTCTTCCTTGTTTCCAAAGATAGTTTATTTCTTCAGTTATGTCATGACTAATCAAAATTTTCCAACAGCTTGTTGCTCAGAATTCTTATCACCATAGTTTCGAATTCTCATTTCACCACCCTGCGCCTAGTAAGAAAAGAAGGAAAACCTAATTAACCGGAACACATTTGGTCTTGAAATATACCAGCCAGTTGATTATGTTATAGGACAGAGGAATTTATTCACAAAAAGGATTAACTCCTTTTGATACTAGCTGATCTTTGGATCTTTGTTACTAGTGTTTAGGAAAATTGTTACTAGCTGATCTTTGGATTAACTCCTTTTGATATCTTCTAACTGAGAATATTTCCTACTGGTTGTATTTTGCATGCATTGTTTGACCACACAAAATAGGGAAGTCGATGGAGTACCCGAACCAATACTGGAAAAAGAAATCTCTTAAAATTGGCCACCGAAAAATGTTACAGTCCACAAAAAGTAGTTTTTGCCTCAGAAACACTCATCTTAGCTCATGTTGTACAGAATAAAGTAAACCCAAGTTTCATGGTTTCTTTTCTGACTCTTATTGAACTTGTACAAAATAAAATTACAAGCAAATGTGAATCCACTAATACATCTAAGGAGCATTACAACAAGAGGGACATCCGAATGACTATGAAAAACCGAATTTGGACAAAGCTGACTGGAACAATTCTGAGAAGGCCTGAGATGTACTCTGATCATCAGCTTTGATCTTTAACTGTACTTTACACGACGATGAATTAACTATACATTCTACAAGATAGGTAGATGGTTCCTCTGCTTTTTGTGCATAGAAGAAGAACTTGAAGTTTGGAGCTTGACCACCGGAAGCTATGCAGTGTATTGAATGGCCTTGCATGTGACGGATAAGCACTTGAGGAGTTGTCATTGCTGCCACTCCTTGCGGACTAATAGAGGTTTCCTGATAGAGAAAAAAAGGTAAAGTATTATGAAAATGAAGGAGATTTAACGAAAAAAGAGGGATGTCATAATAGTAATGTTCTGATATATGTGCACCTGTGATATTGATATTGGCAGTTGACGCCATTTCTGCTGGAAAGTGTTGGGATCTAGAACAGCTTTGGGATTGAGCTTCAAAACAGGAGGTGGAGGAGGAGGGCTAGCTGCAGCAGGCAAACCAAGACCAAGTAAATCATCGATTGCCGAAGTAGCTGATCCCACACTTGGAGTAGATTTGTGATCCAAGGAAACAAGATCAGTTTGAGACGGTGCAGCCAAAGAACCATCATATCCAGGAGCACTGTATGCAGAACCATTGTGACTAGAACCTTTACTTTCTTCTTTATCTGAAGTACTCAAAAGTAAATCCTTGTCATTTGCCTCGATTCTCTGTGCTGGGACTACATTATCAGTCGGTTCTGCCCCAATAGATAAATTTCCAATTTCCTCAGAGAAGGCAAACGGCCCTCTATGTTCCTTATCGGTGAACATGTAAGAAGGCTGCAAAAATGATTAAGCATGAGAAACATGTTTCATCTTTTCACTAATATGCAGTAGCATTGAAATTACACTTCTGACTAAGATCATCAAATTATTATACAATTGATATGAGCGAAGAACCTCTAGCATACCTTTTGATAAACAACAGAGAGGCTGTTAAACTCATCAAAGATGCGATCTTTAATTTCATTACTTTGTGTATCAGCAAAGACAGAAACAGCTTGCTTTGGAGGATTCACCACACGCTCTGCTACGGAGACATTGTACTGTAGAAGTCTATAGTATAATAATGCTCTGTCATGGACATCCTGCAATAATAATTGCACATCATTAGAGGCGCACAAAATACTTCATACTAATATTGCCAATCAACTATTGAGTTCATTCTGTTCTACTCGGGCCTACGTCTACGTCATTCCAAAACTAAATATTTTGTCTTTTTATATCAGTAATTTTTCAAAATTCAAAAAAGAAGTGATACCTGATGAAAATCATTAACACCAGCAGCTAATGCAGCTCCCAAGGCTTTCTGAGTCTCTGGTGGTCTTCTGAAAAAGCACTTCACTACTGCTGTAAGAAGATGCAAACGAACCTGGCATAGAAAGCCAAGTCTAATAAGCTTATGTATCTATCTTTGTTTTATGTACATACTTCAAACTCCATGAGAACTACATTTACAAATTCCTTTCAATCCATCCGGACCTTCTTACTGTTAGAGGAGCCCACACAAGAAATTCACAATTTTAGTTCATTCATTATCAATCCTACAAGAAAGCTTTGTTGTTTTCATCACTCAAAAGAGGAAAACTGATGACCATGAATGATGCAGATGACATCAAGCTATAGAATCAAGAGATCTCAAAAATTGAAGCAACAAGGAAAGAGGTATCTTGAACAGGGGGGCGCCTTTTGCAATTTTGACATCATCATTTGTACTAAGCAAGTAACTTATTGACTTGCATTAACAAAACACAAGGTAACCGACAAAATTTACTCCAAAGCACAAATCATTTTCAAGATTCAGAGCCATCCAAAATGAGACAACTGATTACATTCAGGTATTATGACACTCTTGGCAATACTCAATAATTAGAAAGATCTAAAAAGAGTATGAAAGAGTACACAAAAAAATTAATAAAAAAGAAATAAGAAAAGAGACAGAAAAACTTGCATAGGAAAAGAAAAAACTAACACATAATAAAGAAAAATGAAGGTTGATTACCTCCGCAGAGTGCTCCTCTTCCCAATTCTCAACAAGACTCTCCAATACGTATGGAGCATCTTGCATGTCTTGAGCGTATTCCCCTAACATCCAAATAAGAGCTGCCTTGGCTTTGGCTTCCTGGACATTTTTGCTACTAATATTCCCTACTACTGCTATACAATCATGACTCCATTGAGGATATTTCCTAAGGAGATCTTTCACAAGTACCTATATGAGAAATGTCATGGTAAGACCAAACAAGAATAGCAGGACATGAGGTTTCAGGTAATTTTACATATTTAAGGCACTATTCCTCCAATACATAAAAAATAAACAACCCCAGAAAAGGAAAGATTCAAAAAGGAAAAAGGAAAACCAATGAAAATATACCAGAGTTTCCGCGGTCACATGGTCCTTCTCCATTTCCAAAAACTGGAGCAGCCTATCTACAATAGCATTAACATCATACTGTTGTAATGCTATTTTGCCTACAGCCCTGATCGATTCTCTTGCCATTGGAATGTCAACATTAGCAGCATATTCACATAGCTCCGTCACTAAAGTCAATCCACAAAGATATCAATCAGATTGGCTAATCTAAAGATGCAAATTAATGGTTGCTGGGGGCGACAGCTTGAAGTTCTAGAAAAGTTGGACAATAAAAGTCCTTAACAATACTCTGGTAACCTACACATCACCACACCAAAAAAGGGTTTATGGATTTAGTCCACAGAATTCTTTATATGTGGAGATCATACACTTAGGGTTTACTTGGTTTGATATAAAAGAAAATAGGCTCTTTATGAAATGCTACATTTATTATTTAGGCATTTGGTTACATTTTTGCTTTCGTGTAGACAATACCTGCATAACCTATGTGTAATCTCTGGCATTTGGGGCATAGTTGTTTGATTTTTTGATAGATATGATAATAATACCAATACTAGATTGTATATAATTTTAACATAGGTGAAGGGTACTACTAAAATAAATCTTAGTATAATTTATACACACATGTTTTAAATAATGCATTATATATATCCAGATTTAATACGACGAACTACACAATCAATAAGTCGAATAGTGCATTTTTAATCATTGTATATTCTAATCCTTACGTGTTAATTCATGTATAACTTGTCCATGAGCAAAACAACCCCTATACACCATCTATAATGGTAGCTGTAATTGAAAAAATATAAGAGCATCCAGATTTATCTTAAATTTTTTGTTTGATATTTTGAATTTAAGGCATTAATTTTGAATATATTACTAATAAAAAGTTGAATAACGGCTCTGGCCATTGTGCTTTTATTCCAAAAGAAGATATGTGCCTAAGCAAAATCCAGCCGAAAATAATTGCTTCTAAAAATAGTTAGGTTAATTTGTGAGGTCTATGTGTTATGTCTTAAGCTGGCACTAAACAATAAAATAGCAAGTCAAGGCATAATTTAACTGTTAACAAATTATAGACAAAAAGTTAGAGATTACTGATAAGAAACTATCTTACAAGAAGGCTACGAATAAGAAACTAAAATTTAGTAAAAGAAAATTAGTTAAAAATACATATTTGCATCTAAGAGCCCGTTTGGCTTAGCTGATTTAGAGTAGCTGATAAGCATTAAGTGTTGAAAAACACTTTTAAGTGTTGAAGTTGACTTAAAAAATAAGCAGTTACGTGTTTGGATAAAAGTGCTGAAATTAATAATAAGCAGCTGAAGAACTGGGTATACGAAGAGTATTGTTTTAAAAAGAAGTATTTTAGGGATAGAATAGTAAATATTTTGGTCAAATTTAAAGGGCTTATAAGCTGAAATTTGATAAGTTGGGGGAGACCAACTTATGACTTTTGGCTTATTTCTGGCTTATAAGCACTTTTAATTTTACCAAACGCGTAGATAAGCCAAAAAAGTGCTTATAAGCCAGTTTGACCAGCTTATAAGCTTAGCCAAACACCCTCTAAGTCAAAATTTAAATGGTTTTTTGAACTTGACTGGCATGGTTTTTACTTTATAATTATCATTCAGTTGCAGTTTGACCAATTCCTTTTGATCATATCATTATTAGTTTACCACATATTTTGCCTATACATATCTGCAACGTTTTACTAAAGCACACGCTTTAGTTATGCTTTGCCGGTTAATGCGCCAACCGTATTGGCAGTTTTCTCAGATTTTTGCCTTTAACAGGCTTCTACTCAAAGACTTCTACAGAATTTTAAAAAGCAAAGAGAAAAATAAAACAAGTTAAAAAATTTGGATTGATCATGGTACAAATTCACAACTTCTCGTGGAAGGGGAAATGGTTCTACTGAATTGCATTTTCTCTGAAAACAAGTGAACGGTGAAATATCCACTACTACAGTCAATTATGCTTTATTTCTGGAGTTTTAGCTACTTAAAATTCCAACTGTTCTAACAAATTAACGTTCAGACTAGGGTTCGAACAGCTAAAAAAACCTTATTAAACCGATCTAAGTGAAACTATTCCCAACTACGTCCAATATTTTGTTCTTGTTTCTCTATCATACTTATTCTTTAAAACAATAAGGACCCAGTAAAAAGTCAAATTTCTGTAGAAGGGAATTTAAATAATGGTTGTGTCTCCTCGACTATTCCACCTGGTACCTGCTACTTCCTACCAACATAGGTATTGGGTAACTCTGTCTACCAAGGCATATGTTGATAGGCAGGAATCGCCTCGTGTTTTTTATTTCAGCTGGAATTTGCACAAAGGTCTCTAAGATTTGCACCCACTTCACTGACCACTAAGCCACACCCTAGGGTGCAAAGGAAACTGATACTAGTTGATCTATTCTCATTTGCCTAAATCTTCGGGCAGAGTTACCCGGTAATAGAGCTGGTTGGAGGAAGTATATATCCGGTGGAATAGCCGAGGTATATGAAAGCTTGCTAGGCACCAATCATTATAAGAAAAAAGTTAATAGGAAGTTAGATACCTCTTATAAAATAGAAGTGAAAGAATAAAAAATAAAATAAATTGATGACCAATATAGGTACGGCTTTTTCGGGACAGGAAGCACATTTTATGAAGTCAGGAAGAAGCATATATTGCAAGAATTTCCTTCCTCCAGATAAATTTGACCAATTTTTGGTGTCAGACAAGGAAAATGAGAACCTGCATCTATTTTGGTAACAAAGTGTAATTTAAGAGTTTGATTTGAGAATTATATGGAACTTACAAATTTAGCACTTCAGTTTATATTTACTAATCACTCAAAACATCAAAATCAATAGAATATGCTTTCCACAGCTTTATTAACAGTTGTACTGATTACTGTGCAAATTCACTCTTTCTTACCTCTTCTCAAAAAAGAAATACTCTTCTTACCTTATGCCCTTAATTATTTTTCAAAATTTTGGCTGGTGCAACACCAATAATCCCTTTGACAATGATCCAACACCGGGAAATAAGGTACACACAAAGACGTTTAAGTTGAAAACTTCGAATTAGTTGACTGATACAGATACTCACCAATCTCATATGTATTGCTCTCATTTGCCACAGCAGTCAGCATCTCAAGTTTTAGCTTTTTGACATAAAATGGCTCATTGTACTGGCAGTAGAAGTGCTTGTAGTCTGCTGAAAAAATATATGGTGCACGCATCACCAGCAAATGTAAATGGCTCAACACAGCAAATGACTGCTCTGGACCTCCTGAGCTAACTAATGTAAGTAGAGGTGCTTTTATACGCTCATATACCTAAACAGAAGAATGAGTAAACGAAAATTAGAACTCAGCGTTAGTTAATTATAGGATGTGTCAATGATGAAAATAAAAGAAAATTTTACTTAAATAAAATTTTAAACATCATTTTGCATTTTTAGGCAACTATTAGGTAACAAAGCTGTCAGAACAATATAATAATTAAGTTGAGGCGGTTAGATAGCTAAGTGTGAGTACTTATACTTGTTGTAATATAGTATTTATGGCCTCCCTCAGGTAAAAATAGCTACTAACATTGTAAAGTGTGCCCAAAAGAGGAATCAGATGTGAAACATTAGTTTTCATGCATTAACTCAATATCTCCTTCTTGCTTATCTTAAAGCTCAAAGAGAGTAAATCTAATGAAACATTTAGACCAATAGAACGTGGGGATCCAACAGCAACAACAACAAACCAGTATAATCCCACAAGTGGGGTCTGGGGAGGGTAGTGTGTACGCAGACATTACCCCTACCCTGGGGGTAGGGCGGCTGTTTCCAAATAGACCCTCGGCACAAGAAGATGAAATGCGACAATAGAATAGTAACAACAACATAACCAGAAAGATAGCACCAGCGAGCCACGAGAACGTGGGGTTCCCATTTGTTTAAAAGATACACACTTGTAACAAAGATATGTTCCAAGATTGGCATTGCCACAGCATCATTTCCAAGAATGAACATTTTTTGTTCTTTGTTTTAGATCATATACTAGGCTTCATCTGTACGTTTGAAAAGCTAAATCTCAAATTGTATTGACTTTTCATGCTTCTAGTTACATGCACCGCAAAGATTCTCAACTTTTTAAGGTAAATTTTTTTATTGATATTGAAAAAATCCCTGTTTGAAAGCTATATAACAGAAAGTATAGAGCCCAATCTATAGAAACCGAGATCGGGTGCATAAAAATGGAACTAGAGACAAGAGGCTATTCCTCAAAAATGAAAAGTCATTGAAACACCCTTCTATAATATTTCACTTTTTTAACATAACCCACATACGATCTAGGGTTGACATCCCATGCCATGAATTTTCTCTTCCTTCTTCTAAAAGCCCAGTAAAACAGTCCCTCCTTTAATGTACTCAGCATCACCCAGTGTATTTTGAATCAATTAAAGATCACACACCACAAGCGTGCTGTTATTTAACCGTGCAACCGGAAGTGGTTCCACTTCTTCTCCTGAGCATCTACCCATGTTAACGTATGACACCAGCTTATATGTATGATGCTCTTCTTACTCAAATTTTCAGTTGTTAGTATTAGTCATCTAGCTGTTGGAAAACAAAAGAAGCGAGAAATCACCTCGTCCTTCACCATCAGCAATTTACTGAGAACATGACTTATCTCCTCATTCCCTAACAGTCCTGCATGGTATCTGGTACTCTATTTGTGAAGTAACTCAATCAGACTTTGGAATTCGCCAATCTCCCAATCCTATAGGTTTTTCTTATAGTTCCAATGAACTCCCCCGTCTTGTAACGTGTGTTTGGTTCGAGACCTGTACATGTTAGGAAAGGCTATCTTTAACATGTTCTCTCCAGCCCGAGGTACATATGGCCAGCTCTTCGAGTGTCTCAGTAATACAAACAAAAAAAGACGATGGTTTTCAACATACACTTGAAGCGAATTCTGCTCTCATCACTTACCCTAAAAGTAATTTGACCGCTAAAGTCTTCCGTCCCATCATAATGCTCCCCCACAATCCATACCATGGTAATGTAATAATCCTAGTCCTTCATCTCCCATCAATGGTACCATGCTTCTCTGCTATGACCTCCCTCCAGAAAGTCCGCACCTCAATCCGAAATCTCCATAACCACTTTCTAAGCAGGGCGTTATTAAAAATTCTCAGATCTCTTACTCCCAAGTCCTTCCCATTATCTAGGAGCCATGATGGCCTCCCAACTCACTAAGTGGTAATTCCTGGTTACATCTGCATCATCGGAAAGGAAATTGCTCTTTAGTCTCTCCACGTTTTTGTCACTCTAACCGTGGTCTGGATTGATGACATGTATGTGAAACTACTTGACAACATGCTCTTGATTAGAGCTTCCTCCCTCTTTCGACAAAGACTTCTTTTGCCACTCTACTAACTTCTCCTCAACTCTTTCAATGACATGATTCCACACTTTTAGGTCCTTGTTCAAACCGCCTAACGGTAAGCCAAGGTAAGTAGTAAGGAGAGCTCCAACCTTAAAACTAAACACTTGTGCTAGATGTTCAATGTTGTTCAGCTCGCCCATTGATAAGATCTGACCATTTCTGGAGTTGATTCTGAGACCTGCCACAACCTAAATTCATATAAGTACCTATTGCAGGTATGTTGACTGAGACACTCTACATTATTAAGGAAAACCAAAAGTATTGTTCAGAAATAAAAGATGTGTGACCCTTACGTTGCTCTGTCCATCCCTCGATCAATACAGTAAAGCCCCTCAGGGACCTCTCGATATAGCACAAGTCATCATCTAACTCGCCCTTTTTTATTACCAAAATGAATAACATGGGAGATAACAAATCCCCTTGCCTCTAATCCATGAGCTGTCAAAGAATCACACGGACTAACAAAATCCCCTCTGCCTCGAACCCATGAGTTGTCGAAGAATCCACATGGACCCCCATTCACTAGGACAAAAGATCGACCGAATATATGCAGAATCTGTTCCGTACTCCTCCACTTGTCCTTGACTCTCATTCTCATCATGATGAAGTCCAAGAAGTCCCAATCTACCTGGTCATAGGCTTTCTCGAGGTCCAGCTTGCACAGATCTCCCTTTTTCTTCTAGCATCAACCACTTTATTTACCACCACCTCTGAGATTTCACTTCCTTCCACAAACACATTCGTCTTTAGTTGAAAAGCACCTTAAAAATTATAGTATAGATGCTTTCCACCAGAGTAATAAGCATGTAGTCCTTGATGCTTGTCACCCCCTCCCTTTTCTCGAAGAGCCCTCAAAGATGCTGATAAGAAATGGAGGGACCTAATCCCATCCTAAAAGCTAGCACGTGAGATGAGGATTCCCAAGACCATATAAAGAGGCAACAACCCATTTCCGCCACCAGTATGGGACACTTAACTCCCCACCCTCCCCGGGCACGCTTAGAGCTGGACAATTGGAGGTACACCATGAATAGGAATGAACCTTAAACAGCGGTTATCATAAACGTACTGAATTTTATATCATCTCCTAAACAAGGCAATTTCGACCAAAAAGTTATAAAGATAAGCAAAAAATTAAAAAGAACAGAGCTACCCGGAGCATAGTCAAAAGAATAGTAGAAAAATAAAGACAGCAAATTTAGTCTACTATTTGGTGGGTAGAAACTTTAGCTGATGACAAGTAAAAAGAGATGGCTATCATCATCTACTAGGGAAACATTTTAGCTGAATACTAGGACAGGAACCTGTTGATGAATGTCAGCCATAGAGAGTGTCAGTTGTAAAAATAACTTGATTGTTGCCAAGACAACAGCACCATTAGCATGTTGAAGCCTATCTTCAAGAAGATTCATCATGTCAAATATCTCATTATTGTCAGCAGGCACATACTTTGAAACCAGATCAAGAACAACACATTGAGCCCATTCACTGAATTCTTTGAACCTGCAGGATCATGTCTGAAAGATAAGGCAATTCCTCACTAGAAAGTCCAAACAATGCAACGCTAGGGAAAGGGAAGCATTCTTCTACTTTTTTCATGGGATTTGATGAAAAAGATACTAAACATGACACACTGAAATTTTATTATCCGTGTAGTGTAACTGTCTCCACAGATTAAAGAATTAACAGGCTCCCTTCATCAAAAAAAAAGGAAAAAAAATTAACAGGCTCCCAGGAGTCTTACACTATTGCATGATCTTAAGCAGCTAGAGAAAAATATTAAACACCGCAACAAAATGATAAAATATAGAAAGGAGAACGGGAAGTATAACTACTCTCTCAAGTGTCAACAAAAGATATCTATCCAAAAAGTTTCAGCAAAGAGATATCTTCACCAAGCAGTTTGAGCTAGTTTAGGGCCTGCCTCCTGCCCAAGTCCAAGTACATTAGGCTTTTAGACAATAAACCTTTGTTTCTTTGACAGAACCGCAGTCCATCTTTCCGTGAAAGAATCAGGACTTTAAAGAGCATTGAAACATTACATTCCCTCCAAAAACAAGCACTCCCTCTATCCCAATTTATGTGAGCTAGACCTACCCATGTTGTTTTGTTTCTCTATGTTGCTCGAATTTGGATGTGGGCAACCGACATGGGTGCAAATCTAGAAGTTGGATTTGTCATCACCTTAATCATAGGATTTGGGATACATATAGGAGTAAGGGTACGGGTGTTAAGATACAGCTAAAAATTGCATATTCAACATATATATAAGTATATATTTTGACAATTAATTGAAGTTATTAACTAGAATAGTGAACTTCTCTGTAAACACTTAATCCTTCATGCTTTTATATATATATATATAAGCATGAAGGCCCTTAGCAAAATATCGTTCACTATTTTACCCTTTTAAAATAAATTTTACATTGGACAAAGTAGTAATTTAAGTTATCTTCCTAATATGTAAAAATAGTCATTTTATTATTTTCCTAATACTTAGGAGTTTGAAATCAATTAAAACTTTAAATGTTAAAGCTTTCCTTATTTAAATCACTACGTAAAATCCTAATTTTTAGGATATTAAAATCAACTAAATAAATATCAAACAATTTGTTTATAACATCTTTTTGTAACTAGACATACAAATTAGGAATGTAAATATAATTTGATATAGAATTTTAAAGTTCCATTGGATGTGCCCTTTTGTTCCAAATTTAAATATTTAACCTATTGTATATACGTTAATATGTATAAAATTGAGTATCTCTGTACATGTACTTCTAGTGCAAGTTAGAGTTGGTGGCGTCCAAGAAAACCAACGGTACTTACACATCCGTGTTCATGTTATTTTCGTAAAATATTAACTCAACATTAATTATTTTTAAACTTTATATTATAACGTATCAATTTTTTCCTAGGAGTTATAAGACCAACTTCTTTATTCCAAATCTCTAAAAGATTTTTTTTAAAAAATCGATATTTGACAAACAGAACAAGACATTGAGGACTTACGTAGAACTAAAAAATTTTTCTTTATTGAATTAGTTAAATGGGATCAATATTCTTTGTTTTTTGGAACTTACATTTTCTTGTTAAAATTTTATTTAATAGCTTAAACATAGTCCTTAATAATATTTATGGAATTTTTAAAGTATATATTTATCAATTTGGTACACGCGCAAAGCGCGTATCCTAAACTAATATATATATATATATATATATATGTATGTATGTATAAAACCAGATATTCAATCAACCTACATTTCTTGGCCATAGTTGTAGCCAAAGAACCAAATTTAGGTTGATCATATCCACTGTGGATCAACACCCTGTCCGGTCGACACGAGTGAGGCAAGCAATTTGAAGGGTTGAGCAAGATAGGTGTTTCCCAATTGTTGGACTATCAATGTCGAAAATCAGATTTTTGAGATTGACAATGATAATTCTTTGCTGAGTGAACTTTAAATATAGTATTCACTTTCTAGTTCTGCAGATCTAGGCATGCGAGAGGGTATTAGAATGTCCCACGTTACTTGAAGGAAAAGTTGTCTTCTTATATGGTTTTGGACAATCCTCAGTCCTCACATCATAAGCTAGCATATCAAAACTAGAAATGTTGCAAAAAACCTGTATGCATCATTTTGTTTTGGAACATTGTAGTCTCGTGATCCGTGTCCAAATACACCACACAACTGCAAGCACAGTACTTTTATAAAGATTACCTTTTGTTATGACCTAAAAATCAAATATGAAGTCACTCACACAGACTTTCAGTAGTCACACATTCTTCTCGTATGACTGCAAATAATATACTATGTAGTCCCTCCAGGAAAGACGATGCATAAACAAGTGCATATAACCTCTACTTTTGCAATCAACAAGATTCTTTATTTTTATCTTTATCCAAAAAATTCTAAATTATAGTAGAGTCTCAGAAAAGGACAAAGATTTTCATGCTACTGCTCGTTCTAACCTGAGCAGAAGAAAATATTAAAAATCTCTGCGACATATCAGTAAAAAAAATTTGTTTATAAATAATCGCATCATATCATTAATCGAAGCATGTTAGACTTTACGGATACAGATTTACTATCAACACTTTTATTCTATAGCATTCAAACAAGTGAAGCTACTAGCAACCCTCAAAGTCACACATAAACATAAGACCTTCCTAATGATGAAAATCAATAAAAAATGTAAGACAAGAACCAGCATTGCACCGAGTAAAAGTTACATATCAACTTAATTCAGACATGACTGCAGAAAAGTACACCATAAACTTTTTTTGCCTTTTTGATGAATACACAGAGTTGATTGTTCCATACACAGACATGATTACCAAAACTACAAAATATAGTGGAGATTTTATCAAATGGTTCTGATAAGGTATTCAATCACATGGTTATGACAGCAATTTACCTATTCAACAGGTAATAGATAAGTGGCTTGCTTAGTAGTGTTTCTCTTTCTGTTGATGCTTCCTCAGATTTTGTTGCTTCCAAGCCCCAGATTTCCTGTAGGGAACACAAGCAGTTGGCTACAACCTGAAGAAAGAAGAAAGATGAATATGAGTAAATGATAATGCTAGAGATCATGAGATGGCTGCTTCTTTTACACATGAAATTAGAGTTGTAAAATTCTTTCTGTGATAAATAAAGAGCTTTGACATTTGTTGAAACGCATTCATGTTGATGCATGTATATGAAAATAAACCGTGAGTGGAAAAGCTTAAACGTATTGGAGACTGGCACAACTCTTTATAATTGTCTGGAGCAAATGATGGAAGGCTAAGAGGAAAGAAATGTCATTACTTTTTACTAGTAGTATTCAATATACACATAAGCATAGTTAAATGACATCTCAATTTTCAAGGCTACAACATCGAAAGTAGCATATACTATAGGTTGGTAAAAACAAGAACTTCAACGCCATATAAATTCAACTGAACAAAAGAACCACAGAGAAACTTACATCACAACCTGAATTTAGTGGCTACGCACCCAAGGGGAACACGGAAATGTACTTAACCTTTTGAAAACATGTTCTGTTACACATCAATAAACAGCAAAAGGGTTCTCTTTTCTATCGAAAGTAAAGACTAGCTTCCAAAATTTGCAAAACAAAATGAAGCTTTTCAAAATGTTAAGGCTTTTATCTGGTACCAATAGATCCTAAAGGCTGTACGGGACTCAAGCATAGCAAAACAACCACAGATCATGGATCTCGTGGACTCCTTGCATTCTTAAAAGCCTGAACTCCACTTAAATTTGTACCGACTTGGTGGTACTTTATATAAAAGTATTTTTTTCTCATAGAAAAAGAAAACATCCATGGATCGTGGCCTTAAAAAACTTAGAAAGAGTTTAGGAATTCCCCTAAAAATAAGAGGATCAAAAACAAGAAAAAGGAAAGAGCGAATTGCAGCTTTTAACCTTTCACAAAGCAAAGTTGGTGTACTTTATCTTTTATAAGTTGGTATACATGACTAAAAAACCAGCACCCGCGAGGTGTGGCTAGCAGTCGTAATAGTTGGAGTGATAACCCTAGCAACCCAGGTTCGGATCCAAGGCGACACAATGCGAATTCTTTTATCCGCCTAAGTCATGATGATCAGAGTAATGAAGAGGCGACTGTGCTAGTGGGAGGTAGCAAGTACCGGCACATTAGTCCATGTATGTGCAAGCAGACCTAGACACTACCCTTATCCAAAGAAAACAAAAAATCAAAACAAAGACAAAAAAAAAGATGAATATAAAAATGTTTGGAGCACGCTGTTCTTACCGTTCAACAAAAGCGCGCAACTTGCATCTCTATCCTAATGGGTAAATTCTAGCTAAAAGTTAGCTACATACCACGTGACCTAGCCGGTGATTAGCCCAATTTTAACTTTAGTCATTTGCGGATTATTGTTTCACGTGATTCTCTTGTGACTAGGTCCCACCATCTTAAGGCGCCCATCTTTGTTAAAAATACAACAATTAGGGATCAAGTGCCAGAAGGCTCTCATCCAAGCAAGCTCGAAGGAAGATGAATGAACACAACTTTACATCCTCATGGGAGAGGATGATTTCAAGATTCGAACCCTGTCAGTATTAACACACAACGCTCTCCGTTGCACCAAAGCCCGCCTTCTAGTACCCTAATTACTAGTCCAAAAAATCAAGATAAGCATACTCAAATATCTCATCACCAGTCAAAGTTTTTACAACAACAACATACCCAGTATAGTCCCACAACTAGTCAAAGTTTTTAAAACGTGAAATTCCTAGAGAACTGCACCCTGATGATAAAGAGACAATGTCACCATCTCCTCCATCAGTTGTGTCTTCCTCAGAAATAAACGTTTATTCTCTTCATTCCTTCCTTTTTAGCATATCATTTTTTTTGTTCTCTGTTTATTTACCTAAATTCATACTATAATACATTTTTTTTAATTAAGTAATAGTTTTATTAAAAAGTTAGGGCACAAGAACGCCAGTATACAAGAAGTGCACCAAAAGGTAGAAAACCTAAAAAAGCTATGGTTTCCTACGAACGTCACATAAAGAACTTAATATATATCCTAATCAGACCTTGGGTTCCCAAATGAAAATGATTTGTCTAAGATCACCCAATTTTGCAATGTGGTAACCTTTTCCTAATCCCATCCAAAACGTCCCAACATAAGAACTGCTTCCACGAGCATACTATGTTCTTAAATAGACATACATCTAATTAATATTGATACTGCAAATGAGATATGAATTCGGCAATAGAAATCACATGTACAACTTAAATACCAAGTTGATTTATCTCCAACAGAGTTGAATCAAATAAACAGCAGCAAAAGCCTGGCAAACACAGAAGAAAGATTCATTTCTTAAGCAAACTAGCCATCTCTATTTCCCGTTGCAGTAGTCTAAACTAGTCATCTGTATTTCCTGTTGCAGTAGTCTAAGTTCTACATGACTTTTGCCATGAGCTGCAAGGAACTAATTATAGTTTCCCGAATATAGATCTATATCTCACAACTTTATAAAAAAACTAACATTATCAAATTATGCAAAAGTATACTGCAAATTGTTGGAACAATTATCCATTATGAGATACATGGAATCCACACTATCTATGCTTAAATGCTACCCGATGTCGTATATATAGAGAGAGAGAGAGAAAATGAAACCAGGAAAAGGGGAAAATCTATGGTTATATCAAAAAGTGTCTGCAATTACTTAGTTGTTATAGTAAATCACATAGCAACCAAACAGTAGGTAATAATTGCTTCGAAAAACTCAACCATAAGAAGTAGCCAAAAAAAAGATATCATGTCGATCAAATTGCCAAACCTGAGCATCTCGATCATTAAGCATCAAATGCTTAAGCGTGACGGGAAAATCCGCATCCATGCAAGTTGATGCTGAGATATGGTACAGCTTCAAAACACCAATGGCAGCAACTGTCCTGACATAGCTATTTGAATCCTTCAACCCTAAACCCAAGGGGCCGACCAAATACTCGACCAGATTTGTGACCCGCAGAGAACACAAGCTCCTTAGAGCCAAACCGCGAATCATAGGATCCTCATCTTTGCAGTCCTTCTGAAGAAAGTTAATGGTCAAAAGCGCGAGTTCTGGGTTGTTTTTAGCATAGTTCCCAACATAAAGGTAGCACATCTTTTTTAGAACAATATCTGAGGTTGCTGAGCACATAACCATTTCGCTGAAAACTGAAGAAACATCAATCCCAATTGTCATACACGAGATCACCTTCTTGAACAGCTCCCTCTTTGCATCATCAGTCCCGGGAGCTCGGCTACCTGCCAGCTGCCTAAGCTGCATCTTCAAATCTGAAACTTCCCCTTTTCTGCACCAACGAAAACTAACATCAGCAATTGTATATCCTTTAAACTGTACATAAAATTTCAATTTTTGCCATTCCAAAAGCCTAGTCTTTATTTACCGGAATCCCATACAAGCAAGCAAAGCTCATTTTGAACAAGGACATTGCCTTATGCAATTATAATAAGATAGAATGTATCATACAGCCATTAAATATAAACCATCGAGTTATTAATACAGTATAATCATGCAAAAAAGTAGTGATTCCAATTGGAGAACTTTTTAGGTCAACGCGGCAAATACCAACATCATGATCGAAGCTAAAAATCCTATCTTGATCGTGTATAGAGTAGTTAAGTGGTATTTTCGACTTCGGAATTTCAAGAATACAACTATAAACAATCCAATTCATCGGCTTTTTTAAAAGGGTCAGGAACAAGACTACGTAAAAGACAATGAAAAATAGCAACAGTTCATACTTGGTGTGGATTTTTCAATTCTCCGTCCAAAAGGGTATGTGAAAAAAAAATTACAAAAAAAGAAAGAAAAAAAAAAATGTTTACCCGGAAGGTTGAGAAGGTGAAGGAGATCGATGAGTTTGAGCTGGAGGAGCCATTGATTGCACACTGGATCTTGATTCGTTTTTCTCTAAAAGGAATGGATCTCACAGTTATTGGTTATGTAATGAGTACAGCCCAAAGAATCAGAGGGAGTTGTAAGAGTTTTTGCTGGTGTTCTGAGGCTCTCTCCCCTACTGTGATGTGGAAATACCAATATCTACCTTTTAGCCCTCCAATTTGGTGATTTAACACATTGCAATCTCAATTTAACAGAACTTTAATAAGTAACGACTAACGTTGAACACGTTAAACTCTTCAGTTTCCACGAGAACAGATAAAACCTAAATAAATCCCTTAAGTAAACAATATGTTAATCTTGTAGTCCGTTTGGCCAAGCTACAAAACTCAGCTTATTTTGAGAACTACTTTTTTTTAAAAGTATTTTTCTCAAAAGTACTTTCGGTGAAAAGCAGTTTGTGTTTGGCTAATTAGTTTGAAAAGCACTTCTGAGCAGCAATTAGTGTTTGGCCAAGCTGTTAAAAATTGCTTCTGAGTGTATTTTTTTCAAAAACACTTCTCAAAAAAGTACTTTTGGAGAGAAGCTACTTTTTTCTGCTTCTCCAAAACTGCTTCTGCTTCTCCTCAAAAGCACTTTTTTTTCCTTCCAAGTTTGGCCAAACACCCCAATTTTTGACCAAAAATGCTTTTGAAAAGAAAAAAAAACACTTTTGACCAAAAATAAACTTAGCCAAACATGCTATTGGTCCCTTAAGGACAAGAGTCAAAAGCGTTTTTTGTATCAAAAAACATTTTTTTTTTTTTAAATGAATAAGCGCTTTTGAACAACAAATGCAATTTTTAACTTCTTCCGAAATCCAGAAGGAAAAAATAACTTTTTCAAGATAAAAAATATTCTTATTATATATTAATATTTCTCAAATTCTCCTTCGTTAATTTTACCTTTTTCTTTTCTTTTTTGATACTACCATCCCATTTTTCTCTTTTTTATTTTCACCATAATTTTATTCTGTTTCTATTATTCCTCTTTGGAATAGTCATTTCCATAGAAATACTGATTTGTGATTACTTTCTCTTCAGTCATTTCATGTTTTCTGCATCTCCTATTCCTCTTTGAATATAAATATTTTATAAAATAAAAATAAATTATATTTTGTATTTTATTTAAATAAAAATAAAAAATTAATTAAAAATTTATAATAAATATTTAAATATATTATTCTCTTTTAATAATTCTAATTATAAATTGTACCTTAATATTATTTTCTATATAATTTGACACTCGCATTTTCTTATTCCTAGATTTATATTCATGTCTGTTATCTCTTTCATTTCGATTATGTTATTATCTTATTATCTTATTATCTTATTTTACTATTGTTACTGCTTCTTTTTGCATCTTTCCTTGAGCCATTGATCCATTGGAAATAGCTTTTCTACCTACCCGACTTGGGGGATTACATTGGGTTTGTTGTTGATGTTGTACTCATGAGTACTTGCTATAAAGATTAATCAAACACAATTTGCTTATCAAATATTATAAAAGTACTTTTTGTTTAACCCAAAAATAGTTTTCGTGCTCGAAGCTAATATTAAAGAAAATCGGGTTACGAATAACCAAATTAACTTCACTTTCTTAGAAATACAAGAATAAAATAAGCAATTGAAATAATAAGTAAAGGAAAGAAAGCCCGTTGTTGATTGCTAATTAAATTCTTGAATCAAGCAAAATAGAAGATTGACTGTATAAATTTAGAAATATTCAGATGATCGTACAAAATGAGGTAAGGTTCCTTATATAAGGATACACAATTGTAACGGTTTCCTTACTTAATTCCGACTAGTTATTGGCATTAATTTTCTTAATTATCCGTTACCAAATTTATTTGTAACGGTCATGGTAATAATAGAGGATCGCGCATAATCAGAGCTAATGTTGATTCTCATTCCATAGTTACAACCGATTCATGAATCTTCTGCCTTTATGGTCTTCATGCATCTTGTGCATATTGTTTCTCTTCCAGTTGTTAGATCCAGTACCTTCTCTGATAAAATACCGTGGGTATTTTATTCATGTCTTTATTTATTGCCCCAGCATAAGTTTCACTTGTTACCTCACTATTGATCTATGTGTCATGCCTTTTTTTTTTTACTAATACAAATAGTCCCCCCACTATCTGAATATTCGAAAAGTGGTAAGTTCATTTATGGCGGAAATGTCTTGCCGCCTCTTCCTAACCATCATAATATTCTCTTTAGAAATGATGAGACATACGTCTTGTCCATTTAATGCTCAGGACATATGTCTTATTGTAATTGGCTCTGCAATTTTTAGTGCCTTTTTAGGATTTTTGCAGTTACATCAGTTTTGAAGTGACGGTTCCATGATGATGGTTCATAATAACGGTTTTTGATGACGGTTCTTCCGTATAAATGTTGTATCATAAACAACTTTGAAAACCTCTTCCTCTCTCTTGCATTCATATTCTAACTCTTCATGTAATTCTTCCTCTTTCTTTGTGTTTTCACCATTAAAGATGACTTCCCGTTCTTTACCTTATTTATCATCAGACCCCGTAAGGTAGTGATTGTTTATGAACTTTCCCCCTTTTCTGCCCAACTAGAAGTAAAAGAGGTGATAGACTTTGTAGCTTAGGCTCTCTATCTAACCGTAGTTCTACCCCTTCACAGAAGCATACTTCTAAAACTTCTTCTTCTAGAGCAAGAACTTCCATAACCCATAGATCTTCCTCTAGAGGGAAATACCATAATGAACCCATGCAAGAGCCCATTGTGTCTGAGATTATTCCTTAAGAATTTTCTTTCATATCAGATTTTGAAGCTATGAGAAAACAAGTCTCTTCCATAGCATCACTTAATCTTGCTGATCATTACCCTAGTCTGATCACTTTTGGTCTCCTTCCCTTAGTTCGTCGTGAATGTAACTAAAAATCAAATTTTTCAGTGGTGACCCCTAGTGCTGATGATAGAAATACCTCTTATAGTGAAGGTTATTCTTTTGTTTATACCTACCTTTTTACTTTAGGGTTCAACCCTCATATTGACCCCGTAATCACTAAATTTTTCCGTTACTTCAATGTTTGCCTTGGTCAATAGTTCTAATCATATGGACGGCAGTAGCTGGCCTTCATTACCTGTCAAATTTGGTCTTCGCTCATTTTACCTTTCGTCACATACTCCACCTATACTCTCTGAAGCTCTTTAACAATGGTGTTTTCTCTCTTGTGGCAAAAAGTATGAGAGTTTTAGTCAGTCCCGAGGACGACAGTGATCGTGGTTGGTATGCGGGTTGTAGCTGTTCCGACTCGTGACTTAGTGGGTGATGAAAATATTCCCTTCCTTGAGAAGTAGAACTTTCCCCGTGAGTGTTTTTCTATAATTCTTTGCTTCTCCCAATGTTTTTTTTTCTTACAGGCGTTTATGTTTATTTTTCTGCAATCATGGAAATTTTGGGAGAAATCCCTGACTTTCGTGACTAGGTAGAAAGATGTTGACTGCTACTCCCGTGGACTAGAGATCGTGGAAATTTCTTTCTTAGAAATTTGGATGGAAAGTGAAGACCGACAATATTTTTTATTACCATAGTTTTCTTTCCCTCTGTCCTTTTTTCTTTCTTTTGATCTCTTTTGTTTTTGCTGATTCTAGGGTTTACCATTCATGGTATCATCCTCGCCACTGTTCCTTCTACTAGGCTGTCTGTTAGCTCTGCACATGAATAAATTCTAAGCGTATCTTGTTCTAAAAGGAAGAAGGATGAAGCACGTGACTTCGAAGAAGAACAAGAAGAAGATAATGAAGATTGTTCCTTAGTAAGGAAGCCACGAGTCAGAAGACGCATGGTTTTAGATTATGAAGCCATTGTTCCTCAAGACCCACCTTCAGAATCTGTGCCCTTTGATCTTGTTGATAAACCAGAGAATATTCACTTGGACATCTCTAAGGATAAAGATGTTGACCATTCTGGTAACCCCCCCTAAAGTCCGGCTGATAGATTTTCTCCTAAGGATTTAAGGGTGAAGAATATTTTGGCCCCGTTTCTAAAGAGACACATTTTCCACTCTTCCAATGACCCCAGTTACCACTATTGTTAACTCTCTCTTTCTTCTGCTACCTTACCAATTGTTGTCCATATTATCGTTAATGCTGATGCTTCTTGTGAATAAGTCAGACCTTCTAGTAGTAGACAAGGCATGAAGAAAGTTTTGATTGAAGTCCCCAGTGGTGAGAATATACTAAAGAAATCAAGCCGAGTTGTTGTATGGTTGAAACCATTGATAGGTGATGACGTCCACAATACACCTCAATAAAATATATAATACGGTCATATGCAGTATAAATTACCCAACTATGAGTCGGTGTTGAATCCACAGGGAGTTATAAGGACTGTTAGGAGTATATACTTGACGAAAGCGAATGGATAAACTAAATTTTTACTTCCATAATGAGTTTTGATTTCTAGTTCTACTATTACTCTAACAATTGTGAGCTAAGAAAAATAAACTAGAAACGAACGATTGTTTTTGATATTTTTCCAAATAGTTTAAAAGCCTAGGGATGTGACCATAACCTAGGTGTTCGCCTGATGAGATAAAGACGTTAATACTTGTTTTGTTGATTGGGGTGTATTATAGCTCTCAACTCTATATTACACACTCAATACCTCTCGGTCAAAGAGTAATTTTGCCCAATTTAGCTTTCTCAAGTCCAAATGGATATCAAATAAAATATTTGATATGAGCTCAAGTCGGGTTCTTATTATCTCTAGTTTAAACGCTTTAAGTAGGCTACTCAAACTCTCAATTAGCCCAATTCCTTACTAGCCAAGTTATCCTAGACTAGGTCCCTCTTTCTCAAGTAGAGACTAAGTCAAAAGGCATGAGTTAGTATTTGCAACCATTAATTCAAAAATTGGAGCATTAACTAAAATAATCAACACCCAATCATAAACAAGCATTAAATTAAACACCCATAAGGTTTACACACTAGGTTTGGGTCACAACTCTAGTAAGAATCTAGCTACTCATTATAAAAATTGAAAAAAATAAAGAAGAAAAGCTAATTAAACTCATAATCAAAGGTTAAAATAATAAAATATAATGTTTAAACACTCAAATAATGACAAACTTCCTAAAATGGAAAAAGGTAATGGTGAAACTTTTTCTCCCAAACTTACTTAAAATTGTCAAACTCGTCTATTTATAGTGGACCAAACTTTGGTGACAAAAATGCCCCTCGGGAGGTTCTGCGGCCGCACAATTCCATATGCGGTCCGTAGATTTCTTCAGTTGACATGAGCTTGGATTTTGCAATCACATATTTCTGGATTGCACCTGCGAAGCAACTTCTGCGGCCGCATAATTATTGTGCGGTCCGTACTTCAATAAGGCTTCAGGACTTGGTCTTTTGCACACTCTCTGAACTTGGAATCATTTGTCAGTGCAGAACTTGTTTTGTGACTGTACAATTCAGGTGCAGTCCGCACATTGATCAAAATCATGTTGGGTTCTTTTGCTTGGTTTACGGCCGCAGATGAAATTTTGTGGTCCCGCACTTTCTTCTGCGGCCACATAAATTCTTCTGCGGACCGCACTTCTTTTCTTATGTGCCCTTCATTGCCTTGTGATTTGGAACACTCCTCTTTGAGTCGGATTTCAACTTCCAATATTTCTGCAATATGTATAATTTCATTAGTTTCGGGAATATAAATCAATACTTTTGGACTACAACAAAAGAAAAAGGTGCTAATGAGTAGTCAAAATCCCCACTTATCAACTCCCCTAAACTTAAGTCTTTGCTTGTCCTCAAGCAAATAGTTCCCACCTCCTAGAATTAAAGGACATTTCAACGAGTTAAAAGGTGAGCCATCCACGTATCAGTTGGGACCAACAATTACCCACAATATTCATGCATTATCAACAAGGCGACAAGTCAATATTCATGCACATATAGCTTTAATGTGACATTTGAGCTTCAAGAATTGACTTTACTCATCAAGGACTCTTGTTCTATCATGTAGGCCATGGTGGAATCCAAACTCTTCATCCTCAGTTTCCATTTTCCAAGATCACTTAGGAAATTAGCACCCAATCCGAAGATTCATGAAAGGCTCACACATCTCTCACGAGAGAATGTCATAGGTTTGACTTCAAGTTCCATAGGCTTGCCCCTTACGTAGATCGCCACTAATGTATGCTCACTCGGTTTGAAAATCAATTAAGACTTCTTTCGAGATGTAATGAAGGCTTTAGAATTAGGGTAGGATACCATATGGGTAAGTGGTTACATATTTTCTTAAGCACACTCCACTCTTTCATTTCTCGACTCACAATTGCCAATTCTTAGAGGCATTTTCTTTTCATGCGGGACTAAAGAGACTTAACATCACTCTTTCTTGTTCATTTCATTCTTTTTCTCCCTTTTTTCTTTATCAATGTTTGGTATCATTACCTCTTTTTGAATCCATCAACTTTTCCACTTATTTATGTTTTGCATTTTTCTTTTTGTTCTTTTCTTTTTTTGCCTTATATTTCTTAGAGATCATTTCTTTTCTCTTTTTGTGCCTTCATACCTTTTTCAAATTTCTCATTCTCCACCAAAACTTAAACTTTAAGTCATTTGTTTCACAAGAGTGTTAAGGAAAGTCCGGGTGCAAAGAGAGAGTAACGACAAAACGGGTAAAGGCTTATAACATGGTTACCAAATGAGAAAGGCTATAGTCTCAAAGGGGTTGACTAGGGATAACGACATTGATTGGCAATATCAAACTCAAACGGGCCAAGGAGATCCTACAATCACTTCCTAAATCAAGCAAAACTTGGGATTTTGCCTTGAAACACATTTGAGGCAAGTTCTAGACCCTTCGCACGGATACTTGGACTAGCAACAATTCATCTCACCCCTCACACAGCTAGATAGTAGAAGAGGATAGAGTTGAGAGCCTAAAACGACCACATTCAAATTTATAGATCCCTACGGTCCAATTAAACCATTGATGATTTTCAAAGTCAACTCAAGAGTCACAAAGTCACCAATTAAAACTATTTCTTTTAAAAACCTTGTCTCTAACCATAAGCACATAGTTAAGTGTGTTGGTGGAAATTCAAGCATGGTTGACTCTTCAAGTATGACTTAATTAGGTTTTTTTATTCATTACTATTAATATTATTACATAAACATAAAAATGGACTCATTTCCTTAAGAAGGTTGTCACGCCATCCATCATTGGGACGAGTCACCCAGTTCACACAATAACTACCTTTAGAAAGAACCGTGGTGTTAAGAAAACCAAAGGCTTATTATCTACTAAAACATAAAAACAAGCTACTTTACAAAATAAGGACTAATATATAAAAGACAAAAAAGCTAATAAGAAGAAACAAAGATAAAGAATCTAATGAGCAAAACTACTAAAGATAGAATGAATATACATAGTAAGAGAGAGAGAGAGAAAATAGTTAAATACAAATAAGAAAAAGAAAAAAGGATCATCAAATTATTACATGCCAAATGTATCAGAATGTCCCAGTGTATCAAATGAACTAAACTCTCCCCCCCCCCCCATAAAAGCAAACATTATCCCCAATGCTTAGAAAAATAAAAGTAAAAGAGGAAATGGTGAAGAAAACACCCTATGGCTCCTTGGAAATCTCTGTGTCCCCAGCAATGTCATCGCCCTCCGGATAAACCAATGGATCTCATCATCCTTGACTCAAGGTATAGCTAGGTTGGCGAACATCTCATGCACTGCCTCAATAGTGTAGGCAGCAAGGTCTGGCTCTTCAGACTGGCCAGCTGGTACTACCGGTGCAAATAGGGCTGAAGGATCTAGGGCAGACTGGTGCGAGTCAAACAACATGTCAAAGGGGCGGTCTCTAACTATAGCAATTGTGTTAACCTCTCTTTGGAGCTTATCCACTAACTTCTTGTTGGCCCGGGACTTTCTCATCTTGTTTACTTCCTTTCCCAACTCTTAAATCACTGACCCATGTTATACTAAGGTAGCCATGATTGTCATTTGGTTACCAAGAGCTTCTTCAGTGTCTCATCAATGGTCGAGGGAACCTGAGGTGCCTGAGAAGTGGACTGCTCTACAATAGCACTGTACAAGTCAGACAACTTTACAGTAGTTGTCTGCATCTAATTATTAAGACTCTCAATTTTTGGGAGACTCGCAACGAAAATAGTGGGGTAGTCAGAGCTGAGGTGTGAGCTGTGGTATGAGCTGTAGTAGGGGCTGTGGATGATGGCGAATGCATAGCTGCGATAGTGGATGAAGGCTCAACCGAAATGGATGGAACATGAACTGTCTCAGAAACTACCATGGCTGGCTTATCAGACTGGCCTGTGGTGGTAGAAGGTTGAACTTTCTTCTTCGGATTACTCGTATAAATAAATGAATACCAATCAAAAGGCTTCTTCAGCTTAACCTTTGTGTCAAAATCCCTTAGCTCTACCTTTGCATCAGTAATATATTCTGTAATAGTGTTGGGATACGGGTAGGACGAGATATTCTGCCATGCTATCAAAGAGATATTGGCTAACACCACGACACCCATATTGATTGGGAAATCGGCTATGATAGAAGCTACAAGCATTGTCCAAGAGATGGGAAGGTGATTCTCGTTCTGGCTTAGAACTAACGTGTTGCGAACAAAAGTCTGCCACCCCTTTACCTCAAAGCTCAAAGTGTTCCGCTGAAAAGGAACCCCGGCAACAATCCATGGTGGTGGTGCTAGAACCTTAGCTAACCAAGGTTGGATTTCCTCCCCCAGTGCACACTTTTCCAAATACTCCTTCGGCTCAACATCCTCAAATCCCAAGTATGCGTCCAGTGTATTTTGATCAAACCTCACCTTGAGGTTGCGTACTTTGGTCATTGTCATCTATTTCTTTATGTGAGCCACATTGGCATATAATTCACAGACAAGGTATTCTTTTGCATCCACTGCACTCTAGTTGAACCACATCCACCCCTTTTGTGCCCTGAACTGTCTCAATATAATTGGGTTGTACGTCTACAAGTCTTTCAACAGAAACTACCGCTCAAGAGTTAGCGACCTTGCTGGCCACCACATACAAAAATTGGTGAAGACGGCTAGGCTGATAAAGCGATCCTCCCAAACCTCCTTCATATTTGATCTTTCCAACCATGTAGTAGTAGCATCTCCCCCTCTACCATCACAGGGATGTCATGAACTAGTTCAGGAACATGTGCCTCATGAACTGGTGTAGCAGATAGCTCAGAAGCCTGACTACCACTCTTCGATCCATCGGAAGTGCTATGAGATGAGTAGGATTCGTCCCTAAGTTGGTATCTCCCCTACGGCCTCGACTGAGTGGCTAGATTCTCCTTAATAGAGGCTGATTTTCCCTCTAACACTTCCCTAGACGGGACATAGGAGCTAGACTCTGAGAGGTCTGTAACTCTCCCTCTACTGGTTGTTGCTTTCTTTCTTATTGTCTTTTGCTGGCCAAGGGGCAAGGCACTTTTGCCTCTGCCCCGAGAAGGTTCACCTCTCTTTTTTGTGCCTCATTATCTGTATCAAACAAAGGCGACTGTTAGTTGCAAGTCGATGTTCAAACACATATAGGAGACGTGTGAGTGGGAAACCAAATAACACAGTGGGAATGGATAATTAAATCAAACTTACAGGGAAAGTGATTGCATTTCGCACAATTTTACCTGTGGCCCCAGATTAGGACTTACGGACCGCATATTTTTGTTGTGCGACCACAAAAGTGAAGTGCGGTCCGTATAATTTAACTTTCGATCGCACCTCTGAATCCCAAAAATGCAAACTCTCCGATGACAGAGAATTGGCTAATGTGCGACCGCAAAAGGATTTCTACGGTCCGTGCAATTTAACTTGCGGCCGCATATTGAAATCTCAAAGTAAGGACTCTCTGATGAAAGTAAATGTGATGTTCTATGACCGTAAAGGTAATCCTACAGTCTGAACATTTTAACTTGCAGTCGTAGATTCCTTCTTCACTAAGTTGCCTCAATTCAGTATCTGCGGACTGCAGAATTTTAAGTGCGGCCGCAGATTTCAAAAATTACGTACAAATCAAAATTTTCTACTTAGGTTTTGCAATTTCGTGCACAATTAGACATGTAAACATTATAAAAACATGAATTTTCACTAAGTCAGTCCCCATAAAGCATGTATCAAGTTAACCTAGTTCAGATTTACCCCACATAGACGCACAAATTGAATTCGAACAACAAATAGCCTAAAAAGAACTAAAAATCTACAAATTAAACTAACTAAAAAGATTAACGTGGAATTGAAGCATAACGGCTAGAGTGAGTGTGATGAGTGAACGATCAAAGTGGTTGTGTGTGTGGATAGATGAAATCTCTAAGAAAATTCAACAGATCATAATTTTTAGTTCAGAAAGTGAAAAGTGTAAATTTGGCCTTGTTCCTCTATTTATACTAATTGGTTCCTAAGGGGAAGAAGAACGAGTGTGGTCCGCACTCTATTACCCGGGGACCTCATCTCAGCTTTTCATCTGTGGTCCACACATTTTCATGTGCGGCCACAGATTTATCGTGTGGTCGCAGATCGACCTCCGTGCTAATATGCTAAAACTTTAGAGAGTTGGTATTTTCAACATCTCGATTGTGCGGTCCGCAAGCTTAATGTGCGGCCGCAATACTATTTTGATATAACACCAACAAATGTGCGGTCCGCACTCTTTAGAACACTTAGCCATAATTTTGTCCATAATTCCTGCAAGTCACACTCACCCTTCTAGCACACTTCAAATCAAGTTAGAACAAAAATAACACCTAACTACCAAAGAAAAAAGGAAAAGAAACATAGGTTGCCTCCCAAGAAGCGCCTGATTTAAGGCCGAGGCACGACGCAGAATATCCTCAAGTGAAATGAATAACTGCCACCACATGTCTATCTCGAACCTTTTCTAAGTAGTGTTTCACCCGGTGACCATTGACTTGGAATACTTCATTTTTTTTGTTCTTCAAGTCTAATGCACCAAAAGGTGTCACACACAAAATTTCAAAGGGACCACTCCATTTAGATTTTAGCTTCCCGAGAAACATCCCGCAACATTGAGTTAAACAACAATACAAGATCGTCCACCTTGAACTCTTTGTTCCAAATGTATTTGTAATGAAGATTTCATTTTTTCTTTGTACAAGAATGAACTTGCATAAGCATGGAACCGGAACGCATCCAATTCATTCAAACGTGCAACCCTCAAGTTAGCGGATACATCCCAATCAAGATTCAACTTCTTTAGAGACCACATGGCTATGTACTCTAGCTCCATCGGAAGATGACAAGCTTTCCCGAATACCAACCGGTATGGCAACATTCTGATAGGTGTTTTTAAGACGTCCGATAAGCCCATAATGCATCATCAAGTTTCTTCGACCAATCCGTCTGATTATCATTCACCGTTTGGACAAAATACTCTTTATCTCCCGGTTTGAGACTTCTAATTGCCCACTAGCTACTGTGTGATGGGTAGTCGTGACTTTGTGAGCAACACCATACTTGCTAAGTAAAGTGGCGAAAGCCTTGTTGCGAAAATGTGACCCCTTATTGCTTATAATTGCATGCGGAGTACCAAACCTTGTGAAAATATTCTTCTTCAACAAATCCACCACACTTCTCACCTCATTGTTGGGCAAAGCAACAACTTCGACCCATTTGGACGCATAATCCACCGCGAACAAAATGTAGGTGTTTCCACAATAACTCACAAAAGGTCCCATGAAGTCAATACCACATACATCAAAAATATCAATCTCCAAAATGGTTGTGAGAGGCATTTCAGTTTTCTTTGAGATTCCACTGGCCCGTTGACATTCATCATATCTTTTCACTAACTCACTCGCATCCTTATAAAGAGTGGGCCAATAGAAATCACAATTAAGCACTTTGGTTGCTTTTATCACTCCACCATGATGAACACCATATGGCGAAGAATGACAAGCCCCAAGAAATTCACCTTGCTTTTCTTTCGGTACACATCTTCTAATCACCCTATCCGTGCAAATCCGAAAGAGGTATGGTTCATCCTAATAATAATTTTGACAATCCCGTTTGAGCTTCTTCCTTTGGTTTGAAGAGAACTCATTCGGGATGATTCCACGCACAAGGGAATTTGCTAAATCTACAAAGTATGGCATATCTTTCATTGAAACAACCAAAATTTCTCATCGAGTAAAGAGTCATTGATTTCAAGGTCATCATGCAGCCTCCCCTTCTCCTCCAAACGAGACAAGTGGTCCACCACTTGGTTTTTACTACCTTTTTTTCTTGGATGTCAATATCAAACTCTTGCAACAAGAGCACCCATCTTATCAACCGAGCTCTAGAGTCCTTTTTGCTCCTAAGATAATGAAGCGCGCATGATTCGTGTGGAAAATGACTTTTGCACCCATCAAGTACAGGTGGAACGTCTCAATTGCAAATATAATATCAAGGAGCTATTTATCTGTAATGATATATTTGACTTAGGCACTATTCATGGTCTTACTAGCGTAATAGACCAAATGAAAAATCTTGTTGATGCGTTGCCCCAAAATAGCCCCAACTGCTAAAGTCATTTGCATCACACATGAGTTCAAAAGGTAGACTCCAATTTGGAGCGGTGATGATGGAAGTAGTTTTCAACTTGAAATTTAACAACTCAAAAGCTCTCATGCAATCATAATTGTGGTTAAACTTAGCATCCTTCTCGAGAAGCTTGCACAACTGATTCACCACCTTAGAGAAATATTTGATGAGGTGTCAGTAAAACCCCACGTGGTCTAAGAAACTCTGTAGAATCTTTACCGAAGTTGGAGGTGGAGGTTTACAAATCACCTCAATATTTGCCTTGTCAACTTCAATTCATTCTTTGAGATTTTGTGGCCAAGGACAATGCCTTCCTTGACCATGCAAAGACATTTCTCCCACTTGAGCACCAAATCTGTTTCTTCACATCTAGCCAACACTTTGTCCAAATCTGCAAGACAATCATCAAAAGAATCTCCAACCACCGAGAATTCATCCATGAATACCTCAAGGTAGTCCTCTAACATATCCATGAAAATAGCCACCATACACCTTTGAAAAGTCATCGGTGCATTGAACAAACCAAATGGCATCCACTTGATTGCAAAAGTAGACATGTAAATGTTGTCTTCTCTTGATCTTCCGAAGCAATACAAATTTTGTTGTAGCCCGAATACCATCAAGAAGGCAATAGAAAGCACGGCCAGCCAATCTATCAAGCATTTGATCTAAGAAAGAAGTTGAAAGTGATCCTTCCTTGTGACTTTGTTGAGATTGAAACAGTCCACAACACACCTCGATAAAATATATGATACGTCATATGCAATATAAATTACCCAACTATGAGTCGAGGTTGAATCCACAAGCAGTTATAAGGGGTGTTAGGAGTATATACTTGAAGAAAGCGAATGGATTAACTAAATTTTCACTTCCACAATGAGTTTTGATTTCTACTTCTACTATTACTCTAACAATTGTGAGCTAAGGAAAATAAACTAGGAATAGACGACTATTTTTTTGTTTTTCCAAATAGTTTAAAAGTATAGAGATGTGACCATAACCTAGGTGTTCTCCTAATGGGATAAAGACGTTAATAATTGTTTTGTTGATTGGGGCGTATTATAGCTCTCAACTCTATGTTGCCCACTCAATACATCTCGGTCAAAGAGTGATTTTGCCCGATTTCGTTTTCTCAAGTCCAAATAGGTATCAAACACAATAGTTACTATGAGCTCAAGTCGAGTTCTTACTATCTCTAGTTTAAATCCTTTTATTATGCTAATCAAACTCTCAATTAGCCCAATTCCTTGTTAGCTAAGTTATCCTAGACTATGTCCATCTTTCTCAAGTAGAGACTAAGTAAAAAATGAACGAATCAGTATTTGCAACCATTAATTCTAAAATTGAAGCATTAAATATTCTAAATAATCAACACTCAATCATAAACAATCATTAGATTAAATATCCATAAGGTTTACACACTAGGGCTGGGTCACAACCTTAGTAAGAATCTAGCTACTCATAATGGCAATTGAAGTAAAATGAAAAGGAAAAAAGCCTCTGAGACCGCCCCCTCCAAAAACCAATTTTCTCTCCGTATAGTGCGATTTTTCACTATAGTGTCCGCTCCGACAAAAATGGACAGTTCTAAGCCGTCCACCGGATAAGTCCAAAGAAGCGCCTTAACAAGGCACACAACCCCCTCAAACCAGTTTTCCCAAACACTTCCCCTGCTTCTACGAATCAAAGGAAAGGTGAGGCGGTCACTGTAGCACGCAGCCGCCTGGGAGCTTCAAAAAATTCCAAAGTTAATTCTGGAACAAAAAAGGTTATTCCTATGGAGATTTTTCTCCATCATAAAACACACATTCTCACCAAAAATCAACCATTTCTACCGTGGAAATCAATGTCAACGATCGTCTGCAAAATGCCACCTACATAGAACTAGTTGGAGATGGTGTTCCAGCAGACCAATCTGGGAATGCAGGGTACCAAAATACTCGCACTAATGAGGAAATTAGCTTAGCACCTTCAATTTTTTATGGGTATCAATCTAATGATTCAATTCTAAAATCATTGAACCCAGACTCAAAATTCATCAGAGGTTAAAAAAAAATTACAACCTTCAATCTCGACAAATTGGACTCAAGCATTGACTGGAAACCTTTCTCCACCTTCTGAGGAACAGGTGATTGATCCCAAAGCTTCAAATCCAATTTTACAAGGAACAATTCCCTCAAATATCCAATTTGGTGACTCTGCAGTCACTGAACTGCCAGGTGCTCGACCAAATGTCAAAGACACATATGGTGCTCTGATGGGAGTCCAATCTGGACTACAAATTTCTCATGATCACCAGGAAGGTACTCGTCAAGAGAACTCCCACGCTCCAACTCAAAAAATCAAGGATCAATCACCTTCTCTAGACATACAGAAGGCTGCCAATCAGAAGGCTGCTCTTGCTTCTACTGATATCAATGCATTAATTGATAAAGGTGATGCCTTAACACCCAATCCCAATGTCAATACTCATCCCTCAACTACTACTCCCTCAACTATGCAACCAACAATCATCAATGAACCATCAACCAATCAGCTGCCTCAAAATCAATCTAACCCAATTTCCACCCCCAATGTTAATGTCACACCCAAGATATCATCCAACTTTGATAAGCCTACCAACACAAAAAATATCCAGAAACCTCTTGCAAAAAACAACCATAGATCTACCCAGCCTGTCAAACAGGATCCACCAATTAGTAATCCCAATCTACAGCTTAGCAACTCTTCCATTCAAAACAAACCTGCAGGTAACTCACAACCACCACCTCCTACTATTATCCATTCCTATGTCATAAGACTCAGAGCTAAGCATGAAGCAGAGATCAAACCAATAGCATTTACCCCTCCAAAGATAACCACTAAACATGGTCAACCTGCAGTAATTTTCAAAAGGGAAGACTACATGGTAAGATTTGCAGATAGGTGCAATTTCACAGTAGTAGGCAAGTTCTCCAACACCATGCCAAGAATGGAAATCATCAGGAAGAGCTTTATTGCTTAGACTGAACTTAGAGGACCAGTCAAGATAGTCCATTTCAATGCTAGGACTATCTATATTGATCTGGAAAATGAGTATGATCATTCCACAGTCTGGGGCAAGCAGCACATGTATTATCCAAGGCCAAATGATGAAACTAGAATCATGGTCCCCAGCATTTAAGCCAAATAAAGTTTCTCCCATTGTGCCAATATGTGTGGTAATACCAGAATTGCCATGGCATTTGTACTACATGGAAATTCTCACACCTCTATTGTCTCATATAGGCAAAGCCTTATACTTGGATCTGGCTTCTTTCCAGAAAACAAGGGGAAGTATGGCTAAGAGGATGTGACGACCCGACCCATCGTCTCATGAGTTACTATTCTATTTCCCCCATTTTATGCTTCTTCATGTTTCGTTATCGGTATTCGGTGTGTTAGAGTTAATTCAGATTGGTTTTGGAAGGAAATGGGACACTTAGTCTCTTTAAGGAAGGTTTGGTTTGGAAAAGTCAACCGGATGTTGACTTATGAGTTAGAGAGCTCGGATGTAATTTTCGTGATTTGATTAGCTTCGAGGGATGATTTATGACTTAGGGGCATGATCGGAAGTGATTTTGGAGGTCGGTTAGCTTCGGGGGATGTTCTTTTGGCTGGCCTTATCTTCACGAGAGGCGCCATTACGACCGGGTTCGGGAATTGGGTCGTGACAAGTTGGTATCAGAGCCTAGGTTACTAGGTCTCGCGAGTCATGAGCTTGTTTTGTAGAGTCTTGCAGATCGGTACAGAGACGTCTGTACTTATCCTCGGGAGGCTGCAGAACCTTTTAGGAAAAAAACTTCATATTCTTGAAATTCTTATCGTGCGACTTTGTTAATCCGAGAACTAAACTTCTGTGTTCTATTCTCTCGCAGATGGTGAGGACTCGCACTACAGGACGAGAGGGGCGACCACCAGCACCACCCACTGAGGGCACCAGAGGCCGTGGATGCGGTGGTGGTCGTGGTAGAGGTAGAGCCGCGAGGGCAGCACCTGTTGCTCCACCAGTTGCCCCGGCTCAGGATCAGGCTCCAGTTGCAGACATTCCAACAGTACCTGTTCAGGCACCGGCGGCGCCCATTGTTATTCCGTGCCTTTAGAAGGCTTTTTCTCAGACATTATCAGTTTGCACTGTCCTGGCTCAGGCAGTTTTAGCCACTACCGCAGCAGCTACTTCTCAGGTCGGGGGAGGCAATCAGACCCTCGCTGCTCGCACACCTGAGCAGGTAGTGCAGGGAATGCAGACATCGAGAGCAGCTCCAGCTCAGTCGGTTGCACCAGTTCAGGACTTTGTGGTTCAAGCTATGCCAGACGATGAGCAGCGTCATCTTGAGAGGTTCAGTAGGATCCAGCCTCCTTCTTTTAGCAGTGCTCAGGGCAAGGATGCCTAGGGTTTTCCCAACAAGTGTAAGCGTATGCTTCGGACAACAGGGATTTTGGAGTCGAGTGGTGTAGCCTTTTTCGCATTTCAGTTCACTGGGGCTGCCTTCACTTGGTGGGAATTGTATGAGTGGCGTAGGCAGGCAGGTGCAACGCCTTTGACCTGGCAGGCATTCTCCACTCTCTTTCTGGAGAAGTGGGTACTACAGTCTCAGAGAGAGGAGCTGCGTTGGCAGTTTGAGTGGCTTCGACAGGGAGATATGACTGTGACCTAGTATGAGGTGAGATTTTCTAAGTTGGCTCGTCATGCCTCCTGGATAGTTCCGACTGATCGGGAGAGGATCAAGAGGTTTGTGGATGGACTTAATTATCACTATGGGGTCATCAGGGGTTTCAGCAGGGCCAGTCCTTACTCAGCGCCCTTCCAGCTCAAAGTTCTTCGCGTGCCTCGTCTGTTCAGGGTTCTTCCGCGCCGAGTGCGTCAACTAGTCACTCTGGTGCGAGGGGTTCCCTTCAGTTCCATTCTCCAACACCTGGGAGCTGTTATGAGTGTGGGGAGTTTGGTCACATGTGGAGGTAGTGTCCTCGCCGTGCTGCCAGTTCATCACAGTAGAGGGGTCAGCCCTCCTCTTCTGCACCAGTTTCTTCAGCACCCGCCCCGCTAGCTAGGGGTAAGGGTCAGGCAGCCAGGGGTTACCCCAGGGGCACAAGTCGATCGGTCGGTGGTCAGGCTCGCTTTTATGCTCTTCAGGGCACGACAGATGCCATTGCTTCAGATGCCATCATTACAGGAATTATTTCAGTCTGCCACAGGGATGCCTCAGTCTTATTTGATTTCGGTTCCACCTATTCTTATGTGTCCTCATATTTCTCTCATCATTTGGGTATGACTCAAAGGTGTCTTGCTTTACCTGTTCATGTATCTACCCCGGTGGGCGATACTATTATTGTAGACCATGTGTATCAGTCGTGTTTGGTGACTATTGGGGGTCTGGAGACCCGAGTTGATCTATTGCTATTGAGCATGACATATTTTAATGTTATTCTGGGCATGGACTAGTTATCTCCGTGTCATGCTATTCTAGACTGTCATGCTAAGACAGTCACTCTGGCTATACCGGGTGTTCTGAGGATTGAGTGGCGTGGTATGACTGACTATGTTCCTAGCAGGGTGATTTCATTCTTAAAGGCCCAACATATGGTTGGGAAGGGTTGTCTTTCCTATTTGGCATTCATGAGGGATGTGGGGGTCGAGACTCCTAGCATTGATTCTGTCCCGGTTGTGAGGGAGTTTACCGATATTTTTCCAGTAGACCTGCCGAGCATGCCCCCGGACAGGGACATTGATTTTGGTATTGACCTGGTGCCGGGCACTCTGCCCATTTCCATTCCTCCATATCGTATGGCGCCAACTGAGTTAAAAGAATTTAAGGATCAGCTTTAGGAACTCCTAGATAAGGGGTTCATTCGGCCTAGTATGTCACCGTGGGGTACACCGGTGCTATTTGTAAAGAAGAAGGATGGCACCATGGGAATGTTCATTGAATACAAATAATTGAACAAAGTAACAGTGAAGAAAAAGTATCCCCTGCCTCGCATTGATGATTTATTTGACCAGCTTCAGGGGGCGAGGGTATTCTCCAAGATTGATCTCTGTTCAGGCTATCACCAGTTGAAGATCAGAGATTCGGATATTATGAAGACTGCTTTCAGGACTAGATATGGGCACTATGAGTTTCTTGTTATGTCCTTTGGGCTGACTAATGCCCCAACAACGTTCATGCATTTGATGAACAATGTATTACGGCCGTATCTGGATTCATTTGTTATCATTTTTATTGATGATATTTTGGTATACTCGCGTAGCCAGGAGGAGCACGCGCAGCATTTGCGAGTTGTATTACAGAGATTGAGGGAGAAGAAGCTTTATGCAAAGTTCTCCAAGTGTGAGTTTTGGCTTAGCTCGGTAGCTTTCTTGGGGCACATGGTGTCTAGCGAGGGTATTTAGGTCGACCCGAAGAAGATAGAGGCGGTGCGGTGTTGGCCTAGACCGACCTCAGCCACAGAGATTCGTAGTTTCCTTGGGTTGGCAGGATATTATCATCGGTTTGTTCAGGGATTTTCCTCTATTGCATCGCCCTTGACCAAGTTAACTCAGAAGGGTGCTCTATTTGTATGGTCGGACGAGTGCGAGGAGAGCTTTCAGAAGCTCAAGGCAGCCTTGACCACGGCTCCAGTAGTGGTTTTGCCCTCAGTCGCAGGTTCTTATATCGTATATTGTGATGCATCGAGAGTTGGGATCGGATGTGTATTGTTGTAGGAGGGTAGAATTATTGTTTATGCTTCTCGTCAATTGAATCCCCACGAGAAGAACTACCTTGTACATGATTTGGAGTTGGCTACTATATTTCATGCTTTGAAGATTTGGAGGCATTACTTGTGTGGTGTATCTTGTGAGGTATTCACCGATCATCGCAGTCTTCAGCATTTGTTCAAGCAGAAGGACCTTAATTTGAGGCAGCGGAGATGGCTAGAGTTGCTTAAGGACTATGATATTACCATTCTGTATCATCCAGGGAAGGCCAATGTAGTGGCCGATGCTTTGAGTCGAAAGGCAGTTAGTATGGGGAGCTTGGCATACATTCCAGTTAGGGAGAGGCCTTTTGCAGCTGATGTTCAGGCCTTGGCCAATCGATTGGTAAGACTAGATATTTCGGAGCCCAGTCGGGTATTGGCTTGTGTGGTTTCTCGGTCTTCCTTATATGATCGCATCAGAGAGTGGCAGTACGATGATCTACATTTGCTTGTCCTTAAGAACAAGGTTCAACATGATGATGCCAGGGATGTGACTATTGATGATGATGGCGTATTGAGGATGCAGGGTCGGATTTGCGTGCCCAATGTGGATGGGTTTCGGGAAATGATATTGGAGGAGGCCCACAGCTCGCGGTATTCCATCCATCCGGGTGCCGCGAAGATGTATTAGGATTTGAGGCAACACTACTGGTGGAGAAGTATGAAAAAGGATATAGTAGGGTTTGTTGCTCGATGTCTCAACTGTCAGCAGGTAAAGTACGAGCATAAGAGGTTGGGTGGTGTACTTTAGCGGATGATTATTCCAAAGTGGAAGTGGGAGAGGATTACTATGGATTTTGTGAGTGGTCTCCCTCGGACTTTGAAGAAGTTCGATTCGATTTGGGTGATTGTGGACAGGCTAACCAAGTCTGCGCACTTCATACCGGTATGTACTACCTTTTTCGGAGCGGCTGGAAAGGATCTTTATCCGGGAGATTGTTCGATTGCATGGGGTTCCAGTGTCTATTATCTCAAATAGGGGTACTCAGTTCATTTCTCAGTTCTGGAGGACATTTCAGCGAGAGTTGGGTACGCAGGTAGAGTTGAGCACAATATTTCATACTCAGACGGACGGATAGTCCGAGCGTACTATTTAGATACCGGAGGACATGTTGCGTGCCTGTGTTATTGATTTTGGGGGTTCTTGGGATGAGGTTTTGCCACTTGCAGATTTTGCCTACAACAACAGTTATCAGTCGAGCATTCAGATGGCTCCGTTTGAGGCGTTGTATGGGAGGCGGTATAGATCTCCTATTGGATGGTTCGAGCCCGTCGAGGCTAGGTTATTGGGGACAAAGATGGTTAAGGATGCCTTAGAGAAGGTGAAGTTGTTTCAGGAGAGGCTTCGTACAGCACAATCACGTCAAAAGAGTTATGTGGACCGGACGGTTCGGGATGTGTCATATATGGTGGGTGAGAAGGTCTTGCCGAAGGTATTGCCCATAAAGGGTGTTATGCGGTTTGGGAAGAAAGGGAAGTTGAGTCCGCGATTTATTGGGCCTTTTGAGGTACTTAAGAGGATTGGGGATGTGGCTTATGAGTTTGCCTTGCCACCCAGCTTGTCGGGCATGCATCCGGTTTTTCATATATCTATGCTCCGGAAGTACGTTGGGGACCCGACCCATGTTTTGGACTTTAGTACTATTCAGTTGGATGATGATTTGACTTATGATGTGGAGCCAGTGGCTATTTTGGGTCGTCAGGTTCAAAAATTGAGATCAAAGGATATAGATTCGATAAAGGTATAATGGAGAGGTCGGCCTGTGGAGGAGGCTACTTGGGAGACCGAGCGGGAGATGCGGAGCAGATATCCTCACCTGTTTATGGCTCCAGGTATGTTTCTTGACCCGCTCGAGGACGAGCGTTTGTTTTAGTTAGGGAGGATGTGACGACCCGGCCCATTGTCTCATGAATTACTGTCCCGTTTCCCCCATTTTATGCTTCTTCATGTTTCGTTATCGTTATTCGGTGTGTTAAAGTTAATTCAGATTGGTTTTGGAAGGAAATGAGACACTTAGTCTCTTTAAGGAAGGTTTGGTTTGGAAAAGTCAACCAGATGTTGACTTATGAGTTAGAGAGCTCGGATGTGATTTTCGGTGATTCGCTTAGCTTCGAGGGATGATTTGTGACTTAGGGGTGTGATCGAAAGTGATTTTGGAGGTCCAGTGTAGAAATAGGCTTGAGTTGGAGAAATTGGTATTTTGGCGATTTCCTGTTGATAGGTGAGATTTTGATCCGATGGTCGGAATGGAATTCCGAGAGTTGCAGTAGCTCTACTAGGTGATTTGGGATGTATGTGCAAAATTTTAGATGATTTTGGAAGTGTTTTGGTCGGGTTTTTGATCAAATGCGTATTTCGGAAGTTTTAGAAGAACTTAGGCTTGAATCCGATGAGAATTGATGATTTTAGTGTTGTTTGATGTGTTTTGATGATTGGAACAAGTTTGTATGACGTTTTGGGATATGTTGGTGCTTTTGGTTGAGGT
>MU673239.1:7245-46300 GCA_026770625.1 Nicotiana glauca
TTTCTTCTTTTTTTAAAAAAATTTTCAAAATAAAGACCTATAAACAAAAGAGAAAATATTTTTAGATTTGCATTTTCATTTTCATTTTCATTTTTTTGAAATTTTTTAAAAAGAAAGACTTCTAAAGAAGAAAGATTTTTTTTTTGAATTTCTACTTTTTCTTTTTGGAATTTCGAAAGAAAAACTTCTAAAGAAGAAAGAAAATGTTTTTTTGTGTTTTTGAACTTTTATTTTGAATTTATGAAGGAAATAATTCTAAACAAAATATTATTTTAATAATATTGAATTTTCTTTTCTATTTTCGAAAGAAAATCTTCTAAAGAAGTATGAAAATATTCTTTGAATTTTTAGAAGAAATTAAAAGATTTTTTTTTGGATTTCTTTAAAAATTGGGGTCACAAAGAAAGACTTTTCTAAAGAAGTAAAGGAAAATATTTTTGGATTATTATTTTTTATTTTTGTGAAAATTATGGTCTAAAGAAAGACTTTCTAAAGAAGGAAGTAAAGAAAAAATATTCTTGGATTTTTAAAAAAATTGTGGACTGGAACCGATGAGGTTTGCCTACGTATCTCATATTTGGTGAGAATCAGACCCGCATAGTTCGTCAGTTTTGACATAACAGAAAACATGAAGTATTTTGAAACCATTTTCTCTTCCTTTTTTTCAAAATTTCGGCAAAGTTTCAGTATATTTTGGACACCAGGTTTTTCAAATGCGGTAATTATCTCTCTCATACCTCAATTTTATTTTTCCCAATTTCCTCCCTATTTTATCAACCGGTCAACATGCAAACCGAAGCAAATAATTGTACAAGTAGCATGTAAAATACATCAGGATGGTCTTTTGATTCTGGGGTCCACCTGTCCTAAACGGACCTAACCCCTGTGTTGAGTCCCCAAAGTCAAATGCACATGATGCAAACAAATGTTCCTACTAGGGATCCAGCATGAGGCTGAGTCAATCTAAGTTTAAAACATGGGTATATTGTTCTAGACTTGGTGTACCCGAGCGGACAACTCGAGTCGAGAAGGGGGATACGTACCAGGAACCAAAAGGCCATCCGGCTTTATAACTTGTCCGAGCATCTTTCTTATTTAAGGAATGACACTAACAGAAAAGGAGTCACGCCAGTGAGCACATCCCCAAAGATGAGAAGAGAAAGGTTTCGTAACAATTCATATACAGTTCAAATAATATCAAAGCAGCATTTATCACATTAGGCCAAAACATGTAACAAAATCAGATAATAAATAAAAGCCAAATATAACAGCTATTCTAAGCTCGAATTCTTGAACCCTGAACCGGATGTTCTGGGTTTTTATCCCCAGCAGAGTCGTCAGAGTTGTCACACCTCCTTTTTACTACCCCAGAAGGGTATAAGGGAGTTTTTTTTAATTTAAGTGACAATCAAAACGAGATTATTTTAAAATTCAGAGTCGTCACTAGGGATAATTTATGGTGTCCCAAGTCACCGGTTTAAATCCTAAATCGAGGAAAGATTGACACTGTTTTACAGTCCGCTATCACGACCCCAATTCCGGTCATGATGGTGCCCAACACAATGCTAGGCAAGCCCGACCAATTAACAACCTTAACCAAATTCCTTATATAGTTCATTATTAATTAACATAGATAAATAACCAAGTCATAATACTAGAAGTCTGAAATAAGAGTTTAACATTCGGAATACCAAATAAAAACCTACTACATAGCCCATAAGGATCCGGTGTCACAAGTCTGAGCCTCTAATACAGGTTTATCAACCTAATACATGTCACTCTAGGGAATACGAAACTAAAAACAAGGATAGAAGGGAGAGATCAGGGCTGCGAACACCATACAGCTACCTCGATGCTCCCAGATATACGCTGCTCAACAGAGAATCCTCACTCAGGCCTCAGATGCACCTAAATCTGCACGCAAGGTGCAGCGAGTAATGTGTGTACTCCGACCCAGTGAGTAATAAATATAAATAAAGACTGAGAATAAGAAATCATGGAAAAACACAAAGTAATCTATACTGTGGCAGTTAAATCAAGTAGAATGGAATCAATAAAACAATAAAATCAAAATGTAGAAACGCTACGGCGAATAAGCAATTAAGCGACAGATATAGAAAGATAATCACCACATAATATGGTACCCTCTAGTACCCGCTGCGGCGTGTAGCCCGATCTATTTATTTATCATCGACGGTGCTCACTAGGGTGTGCAGACTCCGGGAGGTGCCCCTTACGGCCCAAGCGCAATATCAAGCCATCTTGTGGCATCAACTAGGCCCTTGGCCTCATATGAATATCAATATAATACTGTTGCGGTACGCAGCCCGATCCCATACTCAGTCCAAAAATCACATAAGCCCCTCGGGCCACAATAATATAACAATTCTCAGCCAAAACATCATTAGAAATATCATTAATTTTTCAAATCTGGGTAAAAGTGGCTGAATTTGTAAAATAGTATTGAATTTTAGGACTGAGTTCAAATAAGGTGTCAAAATGGTGAGAAACCAGTAGTAGCAATCCCCAAAGTGTTCAAACAGTTGGCACGAAGCCCAAATATGATGATAACAAGTAAATTTCAGTCAAATGCGAAGTAAATTCATAAATCGGGACGGACCAAGTCACAATCCCCAATGGTGCTCTATCCCACACACGTTATCTGGCGTGCAGTCACCTCAATATAGCACTACGATGTGCAAATCCGAGGTTTCAAACCCTCAGGACATCATTTACATCTATTACTCACCTCAATCCGGCCAAAGCTCTAGCTCGTTATACCCTTGCCTCTCAAATCGGCCTCCTCGCGCGTCGAATCTGACCAAAATCAGAGCGAATGTGTTACAATAGGCTAAGGGAACAACACCCAAGCAAAAACAATCGAAAAATATCAAAATTTCCAAAATTAGCAAAACTCGAGTCCCGGGCCCACTTCTCGAAACTAAAAAATTTTCACATCAATAGACTCATTATCTCCCCCCGAGTTTATACATATCAAAAACACAAGAATCAGAGTTCAATTGACCCTTCAAGGAATCCCCAATTTTTGTTCTCTTAAGTTCAAGCCCTAAACCACCATTTTTGTCCATTAATTTCTTAAGTTTTCAGTCCTAATCCAAGAAGTAGCACCATAGAATCGTGTTTTGGGACCAAAAATCCATACATTATCGAAGCTCCTTGAAAGCCCTCTTCAAAATCGCCCACAATTCTCCAATTCCAAAGTTAGAAATCAAAACCCTTCAAAATTCGTGAAGAAGAACTTAAATACCTTCTACCTAGGCAAAATCGCATCTGCGGTCCAAAATCTGCTTATGCAGTACCGCTTCTGCGGTCTATACTCCGCATCTACGGAACTTCATTAAACCCGCCTGGCCATATCTGCGGTCCAATAGCCGCATCTGCGGCTCCTAATCCGCATCTGCGATTCCAGCTTTACTCCCCTAACCCGCATCTGCGACCAACTTTCTGAATCTGTGGCTTCGCTGATGTGGCTTCTCATCTGCTTCTACGGAACCAGCTGCCCCCAACAAAACTCGCACCTGCAGCCTCCCCTTCACAACTGTGATACCGCACCTGCGGTACCCTTTCCGCAGGTGCAGAAATACCAGCAACAGAAATTTTTTCTGCAATGACACATGTCAAAATCTTCCGGTTAGCCATTCGAAATCATCTCGAGGCCCCCGGGGACCTCAACCAAAAGCACCAACACCTCCTAAAACCTTATTCAAACTTGTTCCAATCATCAAAACACCTCAAACAACACCAAAACCATCAAATTACATCGGATTCAAGCCTAAATTCTTCTAAAACTTCCAAAATACGTATTTGATCAAAAACCCAACCAAACCACCTCCGAATGACCTAAAATTTTGCACACATATCTCAAATCACATAACAAAGCTATAGAAACTCTCAGAATCCTATTCCGACCCCCAGATCAAAATCTCACCTATCAACCGAAAATCGCCAAAATACTAACTTCGCCAATTCAAGCCTAATTCTACACCGGACCTCCAAAATCATGTTCAATCACACTCCTAAGTCAAAAATCATCCCCCGAAGCTAACCGAATCATCGGAATTCATATGTGAGCCCTCTAACGCATAAGTCAACATCCGGTTGACTTTTCCAAACTAAGCCTTCCTTAAAGAGACTAAGTGTCTCATTTCCTTCTAAAATCAATCCAAACCAACTCGATCACACAAGACATTGATAATGAAGCATAAAGAAGTAGAAAATGGGGGAAACAAGGTGGTAACTCATAAGTCAACGGGTCGGGTCATCACATCCCCCCCAACTTAAGTAAACACTCGTCCTCGAGCGAGTCAAGAAACATACTTCAAATAGGTGAGGGTATCTGCTCTGCATATCCCGCTCGGTCTCCCATGTGGCCTCCTCCACGGGCCGACCTCTCCACTGCACCTTCACCGAAGCAACATCTTTTGACCTCAACTTTTGAACTTGACGATCTAAAATGGTTGTTCGCTCTACGTCATAAGTCAAATCACACTCCAACTGAACCGTACTGAAATCTAGAACATGGGACGGGTCTCCAATATATTTTTGAAGCATAGAAACATGAAAAATTCGATGCACACTCGACAGGTTAGGTGGAAAGGCAAGCTCATAAGCCACCTCCCCAATCCTCCGAAGTACCTCAAAAGGCCCAATGAATTGCGGACTCAACTTCCCCTTCTTTCCGAATCTCATAACACCCTTTGTGGTTGAAACCTTCAACATGACCTTCTCACCAAACCATGTAGGATACATCTCGAACCTTCCTATCCACATAACTCTTCTGTCTCGACTGCACTATACGGAGTCTCTCCTGAATCACCTTCACCTTCTCTAATGCATCCTAGACCAAATCTGTCCCCCATAGCCTAGCCTCACTAGGCTCAAACCAATCAACTGGAGATCTACACCGCCTCCCATACAAGGCCTCATACAGAGCCATCTGAATGCTTGACTGGTAGTTGTTATTGTAGTCAAACTCTATAAGTGGTAGAAACCGATCTCATGTCCCTCCAAAGTCCATAACACAGGCTCGTAGCATATCCTTTAGTATCTGAATGGTGGGCTCGGACTGCCCATCCGTCTGAGGGTGAAAGGTTGTGCTCAACTGTACCTGAGTACCCAACTCTCGCTGAACAGTCTGCCAAAACTGAGAGGTAAACTGAGTGCCCCGATCTTATATGATGGAAACTGGGACACCATGCAACCGAACAATCTCACGAATATAAATCTCTACCAGCCGCTCAGAAGAATAAGTAGTGCAAACAGGAATAAAGTGCGCGGACTTGGTCAGCCTATCTACAATCACCCAAATAGCATCAAATTTCTTCAAAATCCGAGGGAGTCCAGTAACAAAATACATAGTAATCCTCTCCCACTTCCACTCGGGAATAACCATCCACTAATGCAAGCCACCCGGTCTCTGATGCTCATATTTCACCTGCTGAAAATTGAGACACCAAGCTACAAACTCCGCAATATCTCTCTTTATCCTCCTCCACCAATAGTGCTGTCTAAGATCCTGATACATCTTTGCGGCACCCAGATGAATGGAGTACTGCGAGCTATGGGCCTCATCCAATATCAACTCCCGAAGCCTATCCACATTGGGCATGCAAATCTGGCCCTGTATCCTCAACACACCATCATCACCAATGGTCACGTCTCTGGCATCATCATGATGAACCCCGTCCTTAAGGACAAGCAAATACAGATCAACATACTGGCGCTCTCTAATGTGGTCATATAAAGAAGACTGAGACACCACACAAGCCAACACCCGGCTGGGCTCCGAAATATCTAATCTCACAAACCAATTGGTCAAGTCCTAAACATCAAATGCAAATGGCCTCTCCTCAACTGGAATGTACGCCAAGCTCCCCATACTCACTGCCTTTTGGGTCAAAGCATCGGCTACTATATTGGCCTTTCCCGGATGATATAGAATAGTAATATCATAATCCTTAAGCAACTCTAGCCACCTCCGTTACCTCAAATTAAGGTCCTTTTGCTTGAACAAATGTTGAAGACTGTGATGATTAGTGAATACCTCACAAAATACACCATACAAGTAGTGCCTCCAAATCTTCAATGCATGAACTATAGCAGCCAACTCCAAATCATGAACAGGGTAGTTCTTCTTACAGGGCTTCAACTGAAGAGAAGCATAAGCAATAACTCTACCCTCCTGCATCAATACATAGCCAATCCCAACTCGCGAAGCATCATAATATATGGTATATGAACCCGAAGCTGATGGTAAAACTAATACTGGAGCTGTGGTCAAAGTTGTCTTGAGCTTCTGAAAGCTCTCCTCGCACTCGTACAACCACAAAAATAGAGCACCCTTGTGAGTCAACCTGGTCAAGGGCAATGCAGTAAAGGAGAAATCGTGAACAAACCGGCGATAATAACCCACCAAACCAAGGAAGATACAAAACTCTATGGGTGAGCACGGTCTAGGCCAACTCTGAACCGCCTCTATCTTCTTTGGATCAACCTGAATACCTTCGCTGGACACCACGTTCCCCAATAAAGCCACTGAGCTGAGCCAAAACTCACACTTGGAGACTTTGCATAAAGCTTCTCTTCCCTCGATCTCTGCAATACAACTCGCAAATGTTGCACGTGCTCCTCCTGACTATGCGAGTACACCAGAATATCATCAATGAAAATAATAACGAACGAATCCAGATAAGGCTAAAATATGCTATTTATCAAATGCATGATGCTGCTGGGGCATTGGTCAGCCCGAAAGACATGACAAGAAACTCATAGTGACCATATCTAGTCCTGAAAGCAGTCTTATGAATATCTGAATCCATGATCTTCAACTGGTGATAACCCGAACGGAGATCAATCTTGGAAAACACCCTCGCTCCGTGAAGCTGGTAAAATAAATCATCAATGTGAGGCAGGGGATACTTGTTATTAATTGTTACCTTGTTCAATTGCCTATAATTGATGCACATTCTCATTGTGTCATCCTTCTTCTTCACAAACAGAACTTGTGCACCCCAAGGTGACACACTAGGCCGAATGAACCCCTTGTCTAGGAGTTCCTGAAGCTGATCCTTCAATTCTTTCAACTCCACTGGTTCCATACAATATGGAGGAATAGAGATGGGCTGAGTGCCCGGAACCAGATCAATACCAAAATCAATATCTCTGTCTAGTGGCATGCCCGGCAGGTCTGCAGTAAATATATTGGGAAAGTCCCTCACAAGTGGAATAGAATTAATGCTAGGAGTTTCATCTCCAACATCCCGCACAAAGGCTAAATATGACAGACAACCCTTCCCAACCATATGTTGGGCCTTCAAGAAAGATATCACTCTACTTGGAAGATAATCTGTCACATCAAGACACTCGATCCGCGGTACACACGGCATAGCCAAAGTGACTGTCTTAGCATGACAATCTAGAATAGCATGATCCGGAGATAACCAATCCATGCCCAAAATAACATCAAAGCACACCATGCTCAATAGCAATAGATCAAATCGGGCCTCCATACCCCCAATAATCACAACACATGACCGATACACACGGTCCACAACAATAATATCGCCCACCGGGTAGACACATGAATAGGTAAAGAAAGAGACTCCCGGGGCGTACCCAAATAACGAGCAAAATATGAAGACACATATGAATAGGTGGAACTGGGATCAAACAATACAGAGGTATCTCTGTGGTAGAGTGAAAAAATACCTGTAATGACATCGTCCGAAGCAATGGCATCATTTCTGCCTGGTGTCATACCTCTTTTTTACCTACACCCACAAGGGCATAAAGGAGTTTTTTCAATTAAAGGACAATCAAAACGGGATTTGTTTATTAAGATTCAGAGTCGCCACTTAGGAGATTAATGGTGTCCCAAGTCACTGGTTGAATCCCGAATCGAGGAAATTATGACTCTATTAACAGTCCGCGAACCAGAAATCTGAGTAAGGAATTCTGTTAACCCGGGAGAAGGTGTTAGGCATTCCTGGGTTCTGTGGTTCCAGCACGGTTGCTCAACTGTCATATTTGGCTTATTTATTTGATTTTAATACTTGTTTTGACCTATGTATTTTTAACTTTTGAACTTCTTTGATTATTATTATTTTAATAGGATTGCAACATCGTAAAAACATATCTCGAACCGCGTCACATAAATGCACCCGTAATTTTTGACACATTTTGACTTCATTGAAATTTGAATTTGGGTCACATAAATGTGCACCCGAGTTTAGGAAGGTAATGTTATTAAATGTCGGGACTAAAGCAACTATCTTTGGGGAAGGCCATGAAATTCGCTAAATGGCCCGTCCCGAAATCTAAGTATTTTTATATAGACATTTAATGAGGGCCCTGCGATTTGTAGGTTTTGTTTAGCGAGGCTCGTCTCATTTTATTATTTAAAAAGGGCAAACCTAAAGCAATCTATAATTTTCTATTTAATTTTTCTCTAATCAATAAAAGAAAAATCCTAATTTATCAATGTTTAAAAATTATTGTGCTTAGATCCATGAACTCACATGAATTCAAATCTTGAACCATTTTGAGCCTCAAAAATAGCCCACATAGGGAAGCCATGACCCAGGTATATGTAGACCAGTTGCAACGAGATCTGGGCCATTCGTTAAGGTACTGTGGCCCAGACTTTCTGAAAATAAACTGAACCTACATCTGAAATTAATAATGCAAGTACATTTATATCGATCAGCTCTTAGCAAAATGAATTGAAAGTACCACTTTATACTAAACAATCGACTAATGCGTGAAATAGTGAGTGTGAATTAGGAAGAACAAACCAGTCTCAGATTCCAGGTCTAAATAGCCTATAATCAACATTCCATTTCCAGTTCCATTTTAATCCAGCCAAACTAATTTTATACTTGTGAGCCTGCAGCCATGTTGAGACATTCAATTAATAGATATGTTCTATTAGTTGGTGCCTAAAACTGTCCAGGAAGTCAATTGTGCAATCCGAACTTTCAAAGGGCGAATTATGAAATGCTTAATGACAACTCCGGAATCTACTTGACTAGACTTTTGATTTTAACATTGGTGAATGAATGCACTGAAATTCAAGTTTAACTCTAGTAGGAGGAAATTTGGTATCTTGGAAGAGCAAGAAACAGAATGTGGTTGCTCAGTCTAGTGCAGAAGTAGAATATCGAGCAATGGCTATGGCCACATGTGAGCTAATTTGGATCAAACAGTTACTCAAGGAGTTGAAATTTTGTGAGATTAGTTAGATGGGACTTGTGTGTGATAATCAAGCTGCTCTTCATATTCCGTCAAATCCAGTGTTCCATGAGAGAACTAAACACATCGGGATTACTGTCACTTTGTTAGAGAAAAGATACTGTCGGGAGATATTGCTACACAATTTGTGAAGTTGAATGATCAGCTTGCTGATATTTTCACCAAGTCCTTCACTGGTCCTCGTATCAGTTATATATGTAACAAGCTCGGTACATATGATTTATATGCACCAGCTTGAGGGGGAGTGTTAGTTTCATAGTTAAATAGTAGTAAATAACCCTAATCCCGTATGTATTAGGAGTAGGACATGTATTATATATAGGGCTCATTGTATCATTGTTAATAATCAATAATAGATTTTTCTCCCGTGCATTCTCATATTATCCATGTTGGTTAGTGGTTGCAAACTTATTTGTGCCTATTTGACTTGGGCTCTTCTTGAGAAAGAGAGCTTGAGTCTAGGAAAATCAGTTCAACAAGGAATTGGGGCGTATTCAAGAGATTGATAGCCCCAATTAAAGGGTTAAATCTAGAGATAGTAATACCCAACTTGACTTACATTGCTTGCATAATTTGACACCCAATTAGTCTTGAGAAAGTCAATTAGGGCAAAGTCACTCAAGCTACCGAAAGGTATAGAGTGAGTAGTGTCATGCATTGTCTATATCGCGATCCCAAACATAACAGATTTTCCTTAGGCTTTAGGACCCGACAAGTATTCACCTAGGATAAAGTCACTTCCCTGGTGCCTCGTTAACCATTTAGAAAACCTTACAAGCATTCATACTTAGCTTAATTTCCCATATCATTAGCATAAAATTAGAAGTAACAAACAAACAAATATGATTAGAATTGTAATCAATAGCACTACGCACTGCTAGATTAGATAGAAATCCAACTCCAAACTTTGTTGTAGCTACCTGTGGATTCGATCCCAACCTTCTCGGGTAAAAGCTGCATCGATCGCTTTTGCCACTTTGTAGTGGTATAGGGTTGGAACATATCACTTTTTGGCGCCGTTGCCGGGTAGCTAATGGTTTTTGCTATCTATCTAAATAGTTTTGTGTATTATTTTTCTTTCCTTCTTTGATACTAATTTGTGTGTGATGCCAATTCAGGTACAAAATGGCAGTAAACAACAACAATGACCCTCTTGGAAATTTGGTTCCGAGGGAGGAGGTTGATGATAACGGTGAAGATGAGGTGCCTCTTGTAAATCAAGGATAAAGGAGAGGCCGACAGGCTAATGATAACAATATTCTAGACCCTCTCTCACCACCTCCCAGATCTGTATCTCGAGTGCTTCCCAACCAAGGATATGCTAGTGCAATTGTCCTACCCCGAATCCGGGCGGGCAATTTTCAAAATGCCAATGTGATGTTGACACTGTTGGAGCAGCGAGGGTATTTCATGGGTGCTCCCTATCAAAATACTTACAAGCACCTTAAAGGATTTGTTGATACATGTTGGGGGAGCAAGTAAATGAACATGTCCGAGGATGTCTTGCGGTTGAGATTATTCCTTTTCTCTCTTTGAGGGAAGGCATTGGATTTGCTGGAGAGACTCCCCAACCACTCCATCCATACATGGGATGAGTTGGCACATAAATTTATTGCAAAACTTTTCTTGCAGGGTCACATGGAAACCTTGAGGGATGAAATCTTAGCTTTCAAACATGAGCCCAACGAACCATTGCATGAGATATGGGAGCGATACCGGACTATGGTGAAGGAATTCCCAAACAATGATATGACTGAGGCAGTGATACAACAGACATTCTACCGAGGCATTAACACAACAAAATAGTGCATAGTGAACCAACTAGTTGGGGGAAATTTCATGAACAGTATGATCAAGCTTGTGAGATATTGGATGAGATGGCGAACACTTCTTCCACTTGGAAAAATATAGAAAATGTGACACAGGGTGACCCCACGGTCATTCGCTTGCACAAAGAGCTCCATGATCATGGGCAGGCAATAGCAGAACTTACAATAACAATGAACCAGCTAGAAAAGGCACAATTACAATAGGTTCAAACTCCATGACAAGTAAATGTTATGCAGGGTGTCAATATTCTAGTGAACAATAGAAGACAAAGAGGGCAACAGAACCAAGGGAATTTGGACCAATATGACCAAGATAGTGGTGGGTTCCAAGATGATGGGTACGATGAGCATAATGAAGAAGTGAAATACATGAAGAACTATCAAGGAAAAAGAGGCAATTCTTCTAACCAACAGCAATAATGGAGATCTCAAGGCAATTGGGGAAATCAACAATAACAAGGGAACAATAATTGGGAGAAAAACAACCAAAATCCAAATTGGGGCAACCAGAACAATAATAAAAACAATCAGGGTAATTAGGGTAACAGCAACAACAACTGGAGTGGAAACAATAATCAGGGTGGTTGGAATAATAGCAATCAGGGAAATCGGGGGCACGGCTTTCAAAGGCCCCCGATGTATCAACAACCAAACAATCCACCCCCATTTCCATCCTAAGGTCCTAGTTCATCCAACAATGATATAGGGAGAATCGAAATTATGTTTGAACAGATGATGAAAAAGAATGTTGACTCCGATGCTCAATTGGCATCCCACAATACTTCAATCAGAAACTTGGAGGTTCAACTAGGCCATATCTCACAATCCTTGAATACTCGCCCGAAGGGGGGCTCTACCTAGTGATACGGCAGTCAACCCGAAGGGTAGGAACAGTATCGAGCATGCAATGGCAGTAACTATAAGAAGTGGACGAGGCGGTGATGTGAATGCCTCCAAACAAAAAGAAATTTTGAGTGATGAAGTTAAGTTGCAAGAGGATGAGATCCCTTTGGTGGTTGAGAATGTGATTGATGAGAACTTGAATGAAAAAGTGAGGATTGATATCAAAGATACCGAGGTGGAAAATCATAATAACGTGAACCCGTCTAGGGAACACGTAATAGACATTCCAGAAACGGTTGTGCCAAAAGCCAAGGCTAATTTTCCAAGGCCACCTCCACCTATCCTCAAAGGCTCACGAAGCATAAAAATGAGAACTAGTTTAAGAAATTTATTTACATGATAAAGAGCTTATCCATTAATGTGCCTTTGGTGGAGGTATTAGAGCAAATGTTGGGTTACTCCAAATTCATGAAAGACTTGGTGACAAAGAAAAGATCCGTGTATTTTGAAACTATCAAGATGACCCACCAAGTTAGTGCAATAGTGCATTCAATGGCTCCGAAGCTAGAAAATCCTGGTGCTTTCACCATTCCTTGCACCATTGGGAGTGCAGACTTTGCAAAAGCTCTATGTGATTTGGGGGCAAGCATCAACTTGATGCCCTACTCATTTTTCAAGGCTTTGGGTATGGGACAACCGAGGCCGACTTCCATGGGATTGCAAATAGCAGATAGATCAATGAATAGGCCATTGGGTATAATTGATGATGTTCTTGTCCGGGTGGACAAATTTATCTTGCCAGTTGATTTTGTAATTCTCGACTGTGAGGTCAATTTTGATGTGTCAATAATCTTAGGAAGACCTTTCCTTGCTACTGGGAAGGCCTTAGTTGATGTGGAAGTAGGGGAACTCACCTTCCAAGTGGGTGATAAAAAAGTGGTCTTTCATGTGTGAAAGTCAATAAAGCAGCCCAACTGTACGGAAGTGTGCTCATTCGTGGATCTTGTCACGATAGTGATAATTGATGTAACTAGTGCAATGATCAATGTGGAGGACCCTCCAGAGGCGGTATTCTTGAATCTTGATGTAAATGAGGATGAAGGTCAGGTGGAGTGTGTTAATGCTTTACATGGAATGGGCTCTTACTCTTATGAGCCTCGGAAGCTTTCTTTGGATCTTAAGAATAGGATTACTCCACCAACAAAACCCTCAATTGAGGAACCTCCCATGTTGGAATTGAAGTCGTTGCCTCCATACCTCGAGTATGAATTCTTAGGCCCTAGTTCAACTTTGCTAATTATTCTTTACTCTTGTCTTACTAACATACAGGTAGATGCCAAATTGGCGGTGCTCCAAAAATTGAAGAAGGAAATTGGATGGACCTTAGTTGATATTCGGGGGATAAGCCCCGCCTTTTGTATGCACAAGATTATTCTTGAAGATGATGCAAAGCCCTCCTTGGAACATCAAAGGAGGTTGAATGAGGCAATGCACAAAGTTGTGAAAAAGGAGGTGATCAAGTGGATGGATGTCGGGGTTGTGTACCCCATCTCTAATAGTTCTTGGACTTCATCGGTGCAATGTGTGCCGAAGAAGGGTGGTATGGCATGGTTACCAATCCGCAAAATGAGTTAATTCCTACCAGAACTATCACCGGATGGAGGGTGTGCATGGATTATCGCAAGTTGAACAAAGTGACCCTCAAGGATCACTTTCCATTGCCTTTTCTTGACCAGATGCTAGATAGACTTGCTAGGCGTGCCTTCTACTGTTTCTTTGATGGGTATTCTGGGTACAACCAAATTTTGATTACTTCGGAAGATCAGGAGAAGACCACCTTCACTTGCCCATATGGTACATTTCTTTTTTAGGATGCCATTTGGGTTGTGTAATGCACTGGCTACATTCCAGCGGTGTATGATGGCTATATACCGACATAGTGGAAGACATTTTGGAGGTGTTCATGGATGACTTCAGTGTTGTTGCTGACTCGTTTGATGAATGTTTGAAGAATCTTAATAGTGTGTTGGCCCAGTATGAAGAAACTAATCTTATGCTCAACTGGGAAAAATGCCACTTCATGGTTGAGAATGGCATAGTACTTTGCCATAAAATCTCAAAGCACGGTATAGAGGTGGACAAAGCTAATATTGAGGTGATTTTAAGACTCCCTCCCCCTACTTCTGTCAAGGGAGTTAGAAGTTTCTTGGGCATGCGGGGTCTTACTAAAGATTTATCAAAGACTTTTTTAAGGTAGTGAATCCTTTGTGCAAACATTTGGAAAAGGATGCAAAGTTTGTGTTCAATGAGGAATGCATGACAGCTTTTGAACTCCTCAAGTACAAGTTGACCACCAATCCTATTATTACCGCACCCAATTGGAGCTTGCCTTTCGAGCTCATGTATGACGCGAGTGATGTTGCGGTTAGGGCAGTCTTGGGTCTAAGAGTGAATAAAATGTTTCACCTGATATATTATGCAACCAAGACAATGAATGATGATCAAGTGAATTACACGGTGACTGAAAAAAAGTTACTGGCTATTGTGTTCGCAATGGAGAAATTTCGGCCGTATCTCATGGGATCCAAGGTCATAGTTCATACCGATCATGTCGCATTCTGATATTTGATAATGAAGAAGGATTCCAAAGCTAGGTTGATGCGATGGATCTTGTTACTTCAAAAGTTTGATTTGGAGATTGTGGACCAAAAAGGGTGTGAAAACCAAGTGGCGGACCACTTGTCCCACTTGGAGGAGGAGGGAGGCCTTGCGATGGCCTGAAAATCAATGATTCATTCCCGGATGAGCAACTCCTTTCTGTGTCAGTGAATGGTATGCCATGGTTTATGGACATTGCTAATTTCCTTATGACTGGTATTGTACTGTGTGAGATCTCTTCTAACTAAAGGAATAAGCTTAAACGGGATAGTTTGGACTTCTATTGGGATGAGCCGTACTTGTTCAATATCTGCATTGACGGTGTGATCCGGAGGTGTGTCCCGTAGGAGGAGCAATTGAGTATCTTAAAGGCTTGTCATTCCTCTCCTAATGGTGGTCATCATGGTAGGGCGAGGACAGCTTCAAAGGTTCTTAGTTGTGGGTTTTACTGGCCAACTTTGTACAAGGACGCAAGTGAACTTGTGAAGAGATGCGATGATTGTCAAAGAGCAGGTGGTATTTCGAAGAAGGATGAGATGCCTCTCAACACTATTCTCAAAGTTTATATTTTTTATGTGTGGGGCATTGATTTCATGGTCCCGTTTATTAGTTCATAGGGCAACACATACATTCTAGAGGTAGTTGACTATGTTTCAAAGTGGGTTGAGGCTGTGGCTTTACCCAATAATGAGGCCCGAAGTGTTGTTACATTTCTCAAAAAGAGTATTTTTACTAGGTTTGGCACTCCGCGAGCAATCATAAGTGATATGGGGTCTTATTTTTGCAATAGAGCTTTTGACACTTTGCTTGCAAAGTATGGTGTCAATAACAAAGTGTCTACTTATCATCCTCAGGTGAATGGCCAAGTTGAAGTATCAAACATGGAAATTAAGAGTATATTATCAAAGACTGTCAATGTAAATAGGACCGATTGGTCAAAGAAATTGGATGATGCTATATAGGCTTATAGGACTGGTTACAAGACTCTGATTAGTATGTCTCTGTACCGGTTGGTGTTTGGGAAAGCTTACCATCTACCGGTTAAGTTAGAGTACAAGGCCATGTGGGCTTTGAGGAAGTTGAATCTTGAATGGGATATGGCAGCAAATCTTCGTGTGGAGCAGCTTAATGAACTTGATGAATTCTGATTTTATGCCTACTCCAGTTCATCCTTGTAACAAGGACAAGATGAAGTACCTTCATGACAAGTATGCTCATTGCAAGGAGTTCAAAATTGGTGATTTGGTTCTCTTGTTCAATTCTCGATTACGTCTGTTTTCATGAAAGCTTAAGTCAAAATGGAGTGGACCTTTTGAATTAGTGCTTGTGACTCTGTTTGGTGCACTTGACTTGAAAAACAAAAATGGAGAGATCTGCAAAGTTAATGGGCACAGAGTCAAGCACTATCTTCGCAAGATTGATGACAGCCAAGTGGAGGCAATGATCCATCTAAAGTGATTTGATGGTAAGTTGCATCGTGCCTCGACGTTAAATCAGGCGCTTATTGGGAGGCAACCCATGTGTCTTTCTTTTTGTTTTCCTTTGATTTTCTTTTTAGTGTAGGATTTTCTTTTGGACTAACTGGTTGTGAGATGTATGTAGGGTTGTTTTGATGCAGTGCAGGACCAAATTTGAAAAAAATGGAGCACTCTCTGAAGTTTAGGACTGCTGTCGCATTGCATTTTTTGCAGCCGCAATGGCCTTATTGCGGGGGTAAAATTTCATTGCAGTATGCAGCGTTGAATGGTCAAAAGTGGAGGTTCTCTGAAGTTGTCACCGCAACCGCAATGCATTTTATGCAGTCCGCAGTGCCCCGCGAAGCATTTCTTGCGGTCCGCGGTGAACTTCATGCCAATTTTTTCTTATAGTTAAGTATCGCTGTCCGTGGTGCATTTTATACGGACCATGGTGGGGAAATAGTGTGGGTCCCAAGTCCTTTCTCTATAAATAGGACCTCAAGCTCTCATTTACACTTTTCGCTCATTTGCTCTCTAAATAGAAAAAGTATTGTTCATTACGCCCTAAGTGCACAAATTCAAACTCTGATTCTCAATCATCTGCATTGCATCTCATCTCTAGTACTTCAAATTTTCCCTAGTCTTTAATTTTGTTTTAATTTGTTAGTTCGTAGTTCTTCTTCTTCCATTTTCCTTCCGTTTTTAACTTAGGGTTCATAATGTTGTTTAGATTAGAATTAATTAGTTAAATATATTGATTGACTAGGGGTTGAGAATATGTGGATTAAGGCTAAAAATGAGAAAAATTTTGAAAACCTAGGTTGGTGTTGCTGAGTATGCCTCTCTGCGGTCGCGAAGGTTTTTCCGCGGTCCGCGGTGGTAAACTTCAGAGGGGTCAATTTTAAGGACCGCATCCACTATTGATTTTTCGCGGTTAGCGGTGCCTTACCGCAGTCGCAAATCATTTTTTGCAGTCCACGGTGCCTGAATTAGAGAGTGGGTATTCTGAACCCCACTTCACTGCGGTTCGCGGTGCGAATTCATATGGTCTGCAGTGTTACCTTTGCGACCGCAATGCTTTTTATGCGGTCAGCGATCAGCTATTTTCTTCATATCTTTCACTGATTGTTCTGGTACTATGATACTAACAAGCACTAAATGAATTCTCCTTGCAGACAATGGTTAAATCACGAGGCGGTGGTGACAAACAAAAAGGAAAAGTAGAGTCCTCCCGGGATAGGGGACAAGGAATGATAAAATTGACCCCATAAGTTTGGAAGGCAATTGGAGATACAAGGAAACAAATCAAGGCTGTAGATAAAGTTGCTTCCCATTCAGAGGGAAGTGAGTATGTACCCTCCCGGGAGGCATCTGAGTCTGATTCAGTGCCGAAGTACGTACCTCACTTCCCAGAGAGATTAAGATTGAAAATGAACCTACCTCTCCAGGCTCTCCTACTACTCAAGATTTAATTCCAATTTCTTCTGAGTCGTCTGAGGGCTCAGCGGAGAGCAGTGATAGTGCAGCCTCTACTTCACCCACTGCTTCATCACCTGGAGAGGACCCCATCGATGATGAGGTTCTGGATGAAGAGGGAGGGGGTGTACCCCATCTCGGGGGAGTGGAGAGAACTAGAAACCCCGAGTTAGAGAAGAATATGTTTTAGTGATATTGCTTACCACAAGTTACGAGAGTGGTGGCCCCAAAGAAATCGATTATTGAGCGCCAGTTCATAGAGAGGGATCTCCTGCCTCACAACCCTAATGTGAAGAGTCAATTCAATAAAAGTGGTGTGGGATTACTTAACCAGCAGGGTACCAGAGGCAAACGAGCACCTAGTCAAAGAGTTTTATGCCAATGTTGCCCACATCAAAAAGGGCACTAAAGTAACTATGGTGCAAAATTTGAAAGTGCAATTCGATGGGAAGACAATCGATGACTACCTTGGATTTATGAAGGAAGATGAATCCCAACACATAGAGAAGGTGGCATTGGATGAGGTACCCATCCGTGGTTTGCCGAATATCTGGCACTCCCGGGCACTACCCCAACTTGGTTGACATCAGGGGTTCAAATTCTGAGGAGAACTTTAAATTTTGAGGCAAAGGGGTGGGAGACATTCGTATGTAGCAGGTTGGAACCCACTACTTATGAGAACTCTCTGCCTGTCTCCCAGCGATATTGGTAGCTTCTATCATGGCAGGGTATCCGATTAACATCGGGAATGTTATATCTAGAGTGATCACACGGGTGGTCAATGAAGGTGATAGATCAAACCCCTTCCCAAATTTCCTGGCAATGTACTTTGAGGACCAGGAGGTGGAGAAAAGGAAGTTTGATGTGAAGGTGAAACCAAAGATGCCTTTTTCCTGGTACAGCCTAAAGGGCAATGACAGCCGCAAAACCAAAGATCCTAAAGGAAAAGCCACTACTTCTACTGGTCAGTCTGAAGAGCTAGTAGTAGTAGTCCCTTCTACTAAACACCCCATAACTACACCAGATATTGGCCCAGGACCCTCTACTTCCACAGCTTCAGACATTCCCTCATCCATAGCCTACCCATTGACTGCCCACCATTTGAGCCAAACACTTGCCAGTATCAACAACTGGATGTAGTCAGCTACTTCTAAGTTGTTTGTGCTTTCTAGCTCGATGGTAGCCTAGTCCGTACCCCCACAGCCACAGGTTCCAACTTCAATGGATGAGACTTTAAAGGAGCTTCTGGACAACCAGAAGAAGCTCCTAGACAACCAGCAGTTGATATTGGAGGTTGTAGGTGCTCATGCAAAGGCATTAAAGGAGCTGACAAAGGAGACAAAGAAACTGAGAAAGACTAGAGCTTCAAAGGAGCCTGTAAAGGAGTTGAGGGTAGAAGTGGAGAAGATGAAGGTTGTTGATCACTTGCCATTGGAGCTTCTATTGCATGACCCACTTCCAACAGCTCAGAATGAGCTGGTATAGGAGTTGGAGAGGCCACCAAAGAGGAGGAGAGTGATCTCCCGAGCAGATGATGCAGCCATTAAGTTGGAGGACCCGCAGTGAGGTTCTTCTAGCCAGCCCCAGGTCTTAGAGAAGCCTCAGGTCCCAGTGCAGGCACAGGTTACACGGATCCAGTCACACGTTCCCGAGCATTCAGAGGACCCAGGCTCATGATCCCATGCATTCAGAGGACCAATAGGGAGTTCTCTTTACTCTCTATCTTCTTTTGTTTTGTTAAGCTTATTTTTGGCCAGTTAGCATTGAGGACAATGCAAGCTTTCATTTGATGGGGTAGCCCTATTTTGATGATGTTGGATTGTAAATATGATACTATTTTTGTTTTTATTATGCTTTTTCACTTTTGGTATGTATATAATTTTACCAACTTATTTCACTTTTCGTATTTTGTAATCTTGGTCTGTATATAAAGTTTTATATATATATATATATATATATATATATATATATATATATATATATATATATACATNGCCACTACTTCTACTGGTCAGTCTGAAGAGCTAGTAGTAGTAGTCCCTTCTACTAAACACCCCATAACTACACCAGATATTGGCCCAGGACCCTCTACTTCCACAGCTTCAGACATTCCCTCATCCATAGCCTACCCATTGACTGCCCACCATTTGAGCCAAACACTTGCCAGTATCAACAACTGGATGTAGTCAGCTACTTCTAAGTTGTTTGTGCTTTCTAGCTCGATGGTAGCCTAGTCCGTACCCCCACAGCCACAGGTTCCAACTTCAATGGATGAGACTTTAAAGGAGCTTCTGGACAACCAGAAGAAGCTCCTAGACAACCAGCAGTTGATATTGGAGGTTGTAGGTGCTCATGCAAAGGCATTAAAGGAGCTGACAAAGGAGACAAAGAAACTGAGAAAGACTAGAGCTTCAAAGGAGCCTGTAAAGGAGTTGAGGGTAGAAGTGGAGAAGATGAAGGTTGTTGATCACTTGCCATTGGAGCTTCTATTGCATGACCCACTTCCAACAGCTCAGAATGAGCTGGTATAGGAGTTGGAGAGGCCACCAAAGAGGAGGAGAGTGATCTCCCGAGCAGATGATGCAGCCATTAAGTTGGAGGACCCGCAGTGAGGTTCTTCTAGCCAGCCCCAGGTCTTAGAGAAGCCTCAGGTCCCAGTGCAGGCACAGGTTACACGGATCCAGTCACACGTTCCCGAGCATTCAGAGGACCCAGGCTCATGATCCCATGCATTCAGAGGACCAATAGGGAGTTCTCTTTACTCTCTATCTTCTTTTGTTTTGTTAAGCTTATTTTTGGCCAGTTAGCATTGAGGACAATGCAAGCTTTCATTTGATGGGGTAGCCCTATTTTGATGATGTTGGATTGTAAATATGATACTATTTTTGTTTTTATTATGCTTTTTCACTTTTGGTATGTATATAATTTTACCAACTTATTTCACTTTTCGTATTTTGTAATCTTGGTCTGTATATAAAGTTTTATATATATATATATATATATATATATATATATATATATATATATATATATATACACCTCCTATGTATATTCGTTTAAATCGCCTATTGTACATATTCGGTTTACTTTCTGCATATTCTTTCATAGCTTCTTATTTTATTTACTTTCTGCATTTTCTTTCACAGCTTCTTATTTTATTTTTGCAACTTCTTATTTTGAGTTTTATGTTAAATAAGCCTTTGGTTTTCTTAATATCGCGGTTCTTTCCAAAGGTAGAATTTGTGTGAATCGGGTGGCTCTTCCCGATGATGGATGGCATGACAACCTTCTTAAGGGTTTGAGTCTATTTTCTCTTTGTTTTTGTATAAATAGTAGCTAGTGATTAATAGTGCCTTAGGCAAAGCTTCACTTGGGCCTAACATATTTTCCTTTGATCCTATGGTCTAAAACAAATTGGTGTGTATATGATGGTGATAGTTGTGACCTAAAGACTCTAGTGTTGGCCGACAATCATTAAATTATTTTTTGGGACCATTTGTGTTGCTCAAATCTTAGCTAAGGTCGTTGTGGGCCCCCGAATCTGTCTCTTTAGCAATCCTATAACTTGTGTTGTGAGAATTTGAATTTCAATTCCAAGTCCCGTGCCATTGAGTCTAGAACTTGCCCTTAATATTTGTCTAGGTGAAATCCTAAGTGTAGTTTGACTCGAGAAGTGATTATAGTCTCTCCTTGATCCGAATGGTATCTTGAAATCCATAGCCTACCAATGATAACATCCCTAGTCAACCCCTTTGGGCCATAGATCTTTTTCTTTAAAAAAACCATGTTACAAGCCTTTATCCATTCTAAAAAAGACCCTCTCTTGGCACCCAATCTTTTCTTAGCACATGGCAAAATCATAAGTTTGGGGGGAGAGACGAGGAATGCAACAAAGTGGTAAAGGGTACAAAAATGAAGAAAAGGAAAGGCTAAAAGAAAAAGAATGAAGATAAAAAAAAAGAGAAAAAAGTCAAAAAGAATGAACAATGTAAACGAAAAGAAGGGATTCAATAAAAGTAAAGTGATAAAAGGTGTGGAAAGTTTAGAAAGGAGAAAGAGGTTTGAAATGAACAAGAAAGAGTGATAGTGTGTCTCTCTAATCCCTAAGAAAAAAAATAAATGACTCAAAAAGTCAATGGAATATGTGCCAAAATGAAGCAAATGAAGTGCTTAAGGGAAGATGAAACCTACTTAGACCAAATATGTCCTACCCTAAACAAAAAGCCTTTAATTATATCCTCACAAAAGCCCTATATGATCTTGAGTTGAATGAAGCTTATATTAGTGGTGACTCACATAAGGGGCAAGCTTATGGTACTTAGAGTCGGACTTGTGACCTTTCTTTGAGAGAGATGAGTGTGTTTCCACAATCCTCTTTTTGAGTCTAAAATCTAAAAGTGTGGTTTTGCTTAAGGGAGAGTGAGGAGTATAAGTTTGGGTTCCACAATGACCAAAGTGGTAGAAAGAGTTTCCTTGATAAGTTGAGTCAATTCTTGAAGCTTTTGCGTCACACTAAAACCATGATGTTTAAAAGGTTGAATGTTGTTAATGATTCATTTGAATTTAGGGTAATTGTTAGTCCCAATTGATGCTAGATGAGGTCAGTCTAGGTAAGCTGAATTTTCTTGGCTTTATTCTTAAGGAGGTGGGACTTATTTTGTTTGCTTAAGGACAAGTGAAAGCTCAAGTTTGGGAGAATTGATAACTAGGAATTCTAGTTCATTTTATACTCCTTTTTACTTGAGTTTGGATTAAAAATGTATAAAAATAGTCCCAAAGGCTTACATGTTGTGCTTATTTGCAGGGTTTGGTCAAGAAAGTTACAAGAAGTCAAAACCAGCTCAAAAAGGAGTGAAACCTACACAAGTACCAAGAACAAGTCAAAGCACTGCTGCAGCATAAAATCCACTATAGCTGCAACAATCCCACCTCGGCCACGATCCATTTAGTGCGGTCCGTGGTGGAAAAGTTTAGAAAGGTGCAACCCTGTGGGTTTTAAACAATGCGGTCCGCGTAAGATTCTTTGCGGCCGCAGTAGCCTCACCGCGGCCGCAGACCATTTGTTGCAGTCTGCAGAGAGGAGATTCGGAGAGCTCAGGACTTTTGTAGTTTAAAGGCACCGCGGCCGTAGTCCATTTTATGCGGTCCGCGGTGGCCAGATTCAGAGAATGAAAAGTCAAGCCAAAAAGCCTCACCGCGGCCGGGGTGCATTTTTCGCGGTCCATGGTACCTCCATCAGGATATTTTTATCCAGAAAATTTTGCCTTGTATAAATACTTATTTTTCGGATTTTTAGGGTATCTTTAGCTTAGTTGAGCACATGAACAGTTGTTTTAGTGTATTTTGAATAATTTTATAGATGGTTTAACATTGAATCTTTAAATATTAGCTTGTAATCATATTTTATGGGTTATTCTTCATCTAAATATCTGATTTCTTCTATTATTATGAGTAGCTAGACCTGTTAGCTAGGGTTGGGGCTAAACCCTAGTGTGGTTATGTGATGGGTCTTTTGTTCTAAGGCTTAGATATTTATGGGTGGTTGATATTTGGATTGATTTGTGTTATCCATGTTGGATTAGTGGTTGCAAACACTAATTTGTGCCTATTTGACTTGGGATCTTCTTGAGAAAGAGAGCTTGAGTCTAGGAAAATCAGTTCAACAAGGAATTGGGGCGTATTCAAGAGATTTATAGCCCAAATTAAAGGGTTAAACCTAAAGATAGTAATCCCGAATTGAGCCTACATTGCTTGTATAATTTTGACACCCAATTGGTCTTGAGAAAGTCAATTAGGGCAAAGTCACTCAAGTTACCGAGAGGTATAGAGTGAGTAGTGTCGTGCATTGGCTATATCGCGATCCCAAACATAACAGATTTTCCTTAGGCTTTAGAACCCGTCAAGTATTCACCTAGGAGAAAGTCACTTCCCTAGTGCCTCGTTAACCATGTAAAAAATCTTACAAGCATTCATACTTAGCTTAATTTCACATATCATTAGCATAAAATTAGAAGTAACAAACAAACAAATATGATTTGAAGTGTAATCAAGAGCACTACGTACTGTTAGATTAGATAGAAATCCAACTCCGAACATTGTTATAGCTCCCTGTGGATTCGATCTCGGCCTTCTCGGATAAAAGCTGCATCAACCGTTCTTGCCACTTTATAGTGGTGTAGGGTTGGAACAGATCATCGAGTCACCTCTAAACTCTCCAGAGAAATGGGCCCTCTTGTCAACTATATCTGATCTCTAACACTCTAATGGTAGCCCTCAATCCTTCGAGCAATCTCCACTACCAGCTGATAAGAAGTCCCCATCTCAACCTCTCAAGCCATGTTGGCCCTAATACTGGAGTGCAACCCCACAAAAAATATATGCACTCTTTTTGCGTCAGTAGGAAGTATCATGAGTGTGCGAGACAACTCAGAAAACCTCGCCTCATAGTCGGTCACTGACATCTGACCATGCTCAAACTACTTAAACCGATACTGCAACTCTTCCCTCTCGGGGGGTGGAATGTACATATCTAAGAAAAACTGTGTGAACTGGCCCCAAGTGATGGGAGGGGAACCCGCTAGCCTGCCAAGGACATAAGACTGCCACCATCTACGGGCCCTGCCCTCCAACTGGAAAGTAGTGAATTCAACCCCATAGGACTCCAATATCCTCATATTGTGTAGTCTATCTCTGCACCTATCAATGAAATCTTGGGCATCCTCATGACGCTCACTTCCGAAGATAGGAGGGTCTAGTCTAGTCCATCTGTCCAATAAATTCTGCAGATCACCATCGGCAGCTGGTTTGGGCTCAAGTGTCGCTGTTGTAACTGTTGGGCCTCATCCGCAGGTAGTGTGCCCGAAGTCTGCATGCCCAGGAGCCTGAGCAATAGGGGTTTGTGCTCCCCCTGCTGCCTGAGATGTGGCTGGGTTTGCTGGAAATAAACTAGCCTGGATCATAGAACCCATGAACCGCAGCATATGGCACATGACCTCCTGAAAGCCCGGTGCTATCATGAAATCTGCCGGGGCAGGCTCTGCTGCGGGCACCTCGCCCTGCTCCTCAATAATGGGAACCCCTGCTGGATCCGCCAGTGGTACAACTAGGGTAGTTCTGGGATGCCTTAGTCCCCTACCTTGGGCAGGTGCCCTCCCCCGGCCTCTGGCTCGGCCTCTAGCAATAGGGGGGGGGAGTAGCTTCTCCCAGGTCTGGAACGTCCGTCGTATGTGTCCTCACCATCTGTGAGAGAATAGAAGAAGGAAATTTAGTATTCCATAAACTGCATGATAGAATATGAATAAAGATTAGTTTCCTAACACACTATAGCCTCTCAAAGATAAGTACAGGCGTCTCCGTACTGATCCGCAAGACTCTACCAGGTTTACCCATAACTTGTGAGACCTACGTGAACCTAGTGCTTTGATACCATATTGTCATGATCCAATTCTATGTCAGGTCGTGATGGCGTCCAGCATCCGCCGCTAGACAAGCCAACTGTGAACCACCTAGTGATCTCCATTTTTATTTAAGAATTTCCAACCACAAATTTTACTTAAATTTAACCATTTAGTACTTAATAAATTTACAAGACAACCAAGGCAAGAACCACGGGAGGAATCATGAATATAAATTTTACAACCCAAAAATAATAGTCTACTAATGTGTGTGCCAGTATCTAGTGTCACAAGTACGAGGACAACTAGTAGAATGTACAAAAATATAACTATCCTACTGCGTGAAATAGTAATAAACAAAAGAGAGACTCCGGAATGCTGTTGAATGGCTCAGAAGGGGTCAGCTCACCGTGAAATCTCGGTCAAGTATTAGGAATGCACGCCGGATGAGTAGCTAGATGCACCTGCCTCAGATCCTATACAATTAAGTACAGAAGCATAGTATGAGTACATAAACAATATGTACCCAGCAAGTATCCAGTCTAACCTCGAAAGAAATAGTGACGAGGGGTCGACTTGACACTTACTAGGGCCAACAATAATATAATTTAAGTGTTATGATAAGCATGGCTGTCATGAATACTACCGGCAGTTAATAATAGGAAGTGACAAATTCTTTCATAATATAATTTCAATTTCCGTCATATCGATTAACAATTTACATTTCAAGGCAATAAAGCAGTCCAAATCACAGAAAATTCCAAACAAGTAGCATACGCAAGTAATGTCGAGGTCATACAGCCCGATCCAATATAATAATAAAATGTGCACTGCCAGAGGGTCGAATGGTGCGAACCATAGATGCATCTATTCACCCCGCTCGCGAATCATTCATGCGACGCGGTCAAATATTATTCAATCATTTAAATCAAATTCTTTTCTTTAAAGAAGAAGGAAATTCAATTTGAAGCTTTAAAATCCTTAGAAATTCTCAACTCAGTATCATTTAATACAAAGCGAAAATATCTTCAAATAACGGTATTCACAAAGCATGGTGTAAACCTAAACTATCCGGACATAACAGGAATAATAGCTATGTACGGATTCTCGTCACTTCGTGCGTACGTAGCCCCTTCATATACCCACTTTTTAATTAGATTCACCTATGGGACTATTTAAATAAAAAAGAACCTACAATAAGGTTTTCTTCCTTAAACACTAATCCGGCCAAGACTCACCAATAAGGTAACTCTGCCCTGTATTCTTTGGATCAAATCCGGTGACAATTCTCCACTCATGTCCTTCCAGAGCTGGGTAAGTGATCTTCAAGGGCATCTCCCCGTGGTAGAATTATTCCAAGTATTTCAGCTGGAACAGCTATGTACATTTTTTTTTCTATTCACTCATGATCTGGCCTGGTCGATCCAATCATGATATTGAAGGAGGGGACCTTTTCTCGAAAAAAAAATTTTTTCCTCTTATAAGGTTAGAAAAGAGACTTACCTTGTCCTCAAGAATGTGCTCAAGCCCTCAAATCGGAGCCGAACGATCCAAAATATTCAGATGGAGTAAAAACTAATTAATATATGTGTAAGAGTTCATATTCTAACTATTGAAGTAATTTTCCAACTTTAAATGCAAGATTCCTAAATTCATCCCCAGGCCCACGTGTCCGGATTCCGGAAATTTTTGAAGGAAGTTGTTACCCATGACTTAAGGAACATAAATATGCGATTATCACTAAGTTTCATGGTCAATTTCGTGATAAAAATCTCATTCTTGCCAAACCCTAGATTTTCCTCTAATCCTATGATTTTCACTATTCTTTACATGTTAATTACCCAAAATCTAAGTATTTAACTCACATATAGTAGGAATTACTTACCTCCAAAAGCTTGGTGAAAACCCCCTCTCAAGATCTAAAATCACCCAACAATGGAGTGAAATGAGCCAAAAATGACTAACTCCCGTATTAAATGAAGGCCATTGCCTTCAGTGATTTCCAGACCTGTGGTGCGTTGACCAACTCTGCGGCCCTGCTTCTGCGGACAATTGCCCGCTCACTGGGACACTTCAACCCAAACTCTTCCAAATCTCGAACCAACTATCCTCGCAAGTCATAAATTAGTAAAAGTAAGTACAAAAAGTCTTATTTAGGGGAACGAGGTTCTAGAAAACAAAACGACCAGTCGGGTCGTTACATCTATATTCAGAGTTGTATAATTATTTATTTTGTCCAGAAGTAGTGTTTATACCTCAAGTATATATTTAACGGTTTATTAGAGTAAGATAATAAACTTGTTAATCTTTTATTGTATCATTATGTTAATTAGACATCAAATATAAGTGGACACAAGTTGCACTAGATAGTAAATCTAAAGACACTCTTAGTATAACATTGTCTCGGCTCAAGTTTGCACCATTTTTATTAAAAGACTGCACACCATTAATAATATCAATACACTTTATATACAGATTATTTTTTTATCAACTTTTAATGCAGAGTTTTTTTTTGACACTCAACACTTTTTGGAATACGTGTCCCCACTTTTATAGGGTCGTATAGTGACAAATTCCTACTGACATGGTTATTTTTTCTCCAAGTTATAAAATACGATCCTAGATAAATTTTGTGCTTATGGTAAGAGGTGAGTTCATGTAACTATCTTGCCTATTATAATAAAACACCTTAATACTCATAGCATTTATTCGCAATGAAACTCACCTAGACTTGTGTATGGGATTAAATTCTACCCATTACGTCTCCACGTTGGTAGGAACGACCAACGAATATATGCTACCGAAGTAAGGGCATGACCTAAGGATATCAGAGTGAACTATATCATCGGTCTCGTCGTCTCCCCGAAGGAACGCGACCAATCTCTATATTATTTTATTATTTCAAGGAGGGTCTCCTATTATAAAAAGGGAGGATCCCAATTTTGTAAAGGTGGATCTGGATTTTTATTGAACAAGCATCAAACTCTCTCTCTGTTTCTCTCTCTCTCTCTCTCTTGAGTATCCAATCCATTAGAAGCAATAAAGAACACAACACATATCTCTAGGACTCATTATCTTCGATTACGATTTACCCTTGATTCATTTTGATTGTTTTCACTTATAAAGTATTTAGCATCTTTTAAGTCAAACAATTTGGCGCCGTCTGTGGGGATTTCGGCAATCGAAATCATAGTTTGCACCTAGAATATCAAAAAAGAACAACGAACCACCGTTCTTCACACCCTACAAAAGCCAAAAATGGCAGAAAATGACGCAAGAATGAAAGCATAGCAGGCGTCACAGCCAATCTCATAGGCCCACTCAACGAGGCCAGTAGAGAGAATATATTGAGTACAACACCTGGTAGTGCACCGGATGGAGAGATCTCACCCTCTTCATCTGAAGACTTGACAATCTTGCACGAAAAAGGAGCCTCTACATCTGCAGTCAAAGAAACACCACCCCCGAGGGTCAAGAAACAACTGGAGGAGTGGTTGATGAACGCTCTAGGTAGCTTACTTGAAAAGTCACCCCAAAGCAACATTAGAAATCCGTCAGTGGCAGATATCGCCGCTACCACCGGTGAACCCAATATTGTACAAACAAATAAAACCCACATCGATGTCCAGGCCAACGATGGTGCACTCGCAACCATCCTTAAGAAGATGGAAAAAATGGAGAATGAGAACAAAGAACTTCGAGATCAAATGAAAGAGTATCAGGAAAGAGTAGACAAAATTCTCGGTGCTCCTAAGTTATTGCCAAAACGCGACGTAGGAAGATTCGTCGAACAGCCGTACAGAGAGGAGGCTGCCCCTCACCCGATCCCGAAAACCTTCAAGATGCCACCTTACTTGAGGATATATGATGAGACTACGGATCCCCAAGACCACCTGATCCACTATGTGACTACTGTGAAGGGCAACGATTTGTCAAAGAACAAGTACCATCCGTATTGCTGAAAAAGTTCGGAGAAACGTTGACAGGGGGCCCTAACATGGTACTCTCAGCTACCAGCTAGGACAATATCAACATTCGAAGAAATGGCGGATAAGTTAGCCACCGCCCATGCAGTAGCAAAGAAAGCAGAGGCCAGGGTCAACGATATCTACATTGTCAGGCAAACCATAGGAGAAGGACTCAGGGACTTCCTGGCCAGGTTCAACAAGGTAAGGATGAGCCTACCAAATATATCGGAAGGCATGGTAGTCGCAGCTTTCCAAAATGGGCTGAACAGAGATGGTTCGAGGGAGACCAAAAAGCTACTGAGCCGACTCATGAAATATCCCCCTACCACATGGGAAGAGATCCACAACGCCTACTGTGCTGAAGTACGAGCGGATGAGGACGACCTCAATGGACCGACCCAACAGCTAACGATGATACCATTAGAATCAAGAAGGGATCAACGCAACGACGAGCGACGGGAACAATTCCCGCGCTTCAACGAAGAAAGGCATCAGCCCTACGTTATATCCTCCCATACACCACCGCCAAGGCACACAGAGGCCTTACAATGACATGTCACTCCACTCCAGAATGAAAAAGGTATGCCCCCTTTATTATCTGCCCATACCTTTTGCGTGTCTCCATCAAAAATAGTGTACGCACTGGAGAACCTGGGCACCAAGGTGCAATGGCCGCAGCAAATGAAATCATATCCTACCACAAGGAGGTCGAATGTCCTGTGCGAGTTCCATCAAGAAAGAGGACACAAAATCGAAGACTGCATAGGTGTACGACAAGAGGTAGTCAGGATAATATACCAAGGATACTTGAGGGAGCTGCTTAGCGATAAAGGGAAAGACCAACTTCGTACGAGGGCGGGAATAACCCTAAGGGCCACCGAAACTACCTTCGCCAGCACGCACCATAAACATGATCGTCGGAGGCGGCGATGATTTGAAAATCAACCACGTAAAGTTCACCACCACACACAAATTGAAATGAATAATCGACCACCAACGGTATGACAACTTCGAAGAAAGTATCTCATTCGATAAGTCCGATGCCGATGGTTTGTCTTTTCCTCATTATGATGCTTTGGTCATAACTTTACATATTGCCGATATTGATGTTAAGAGAATCATGGTTGACGATGGAAGCGGCGCCTGTATTATCCATCCAAGAGTCCTTGTGCAAATGAGACTCGAAGATAAGATAACACCATGTTGCATAACACTGACAGGTTTTAACAATGTAGTAGAACGGACCTCCAGAGAGATATCATTACCGATTTTAGCGGGGGGAGTCACGCTGGAAACCACTTTCCACGTCATGAACCAGGAGACGACCTACAACGCCATCATAGGACGCCCTTGGATACACGCCATGCGAGCAGTCCCCTCAAGCTTCTACCAAGTGATCAAGTTCCCTACCTTATGGGGATTATTTAGCATTCGGGGTGAGCCACGCACCTCACAAGAATGCTATCGAATCGCTCAAGACTGTGCCCACACCAAACAGTTAAAAGGAGCAAGTGCGAAGGCATAGCAATCGGCCATGTCAGGGACTAAGGTCGACATGACGATGGAAGCCATCAAAGATCCAAACGTCGTAGAAGCCCGCAAAGCAACGGTCGAGGATCTCGACCCAGTCCAACTGGAAAGCACCAACCATACAAAGAAAGCCTACATTGGGCACAGCCTCTGTGACCCAAGTAAGTACCATGAATTTCTAAGTAACCACGCAGATTTATTTGCCTTTTCTCATTCAGATATGCCAGGAATCCAGAGAGACATCGCCACTCACAAGCTAAACGTCGACCTACTATATCCGCCCGTGCGGCAAATTAGAAGGAAGTTCAGCGCCGCAATCAACGAGGTGAACAGTGAAGAAGTAGATAAATTACTAGCCAACGGGTCCGTCAGAGAATCAAAGTACCCCCAATGGGTCGCCAATGTCGTCATGGACAAAAAGAAAAATGGGAAATAGAGAATGTGCGTGGATTTCACCGACCTTAACAAGGCATGCCCGAAAGATTCATTCCCATTACACTACATCGACCAGTTGATCGACGTCACGGCAGGACATGAACTGCTAAGCTTCTTACATGCCTACTCAGGCTACAACCAGATCATGATGGCCGAGGAGGACCAAGAAAAGACAACTTTTATCACCAACCAAGCGACGTATTGCTACAAGGTGATGCCCTTCAGACTCAAAAATGCAGGGGCAACGTATCAGAGACTGGTTACCAAAATGTTCAAGGAACAGCTTGGCAAGACCATGGAGGTCTATATCGACGATATGCTAGTGAAGTCGGCAAAGAAAGAAGACCACATCGACCATCTGAAAAAAGCCTTCGAGATACTAAGACAGTACGGGATGAAGTTGAACCCGAAAAAGTGCGCCTTCGGCGTGGCCATGGGAAAGTTTTTGGGTTTCCTCGTATCACAACGAGGTATCGAGGTCAACCCGGACCATATCAAGGCAATAGATGCAATACCTGAGACTTTTAATAGCAAAAAATAGGTACAAAGGCTGACAGGACGAATAGTCGCCCTATCCAGGTTCATCTCGCGGTCCTCCGACAGGTGACATAAGTTTTTCAACATGTTGAGAAAAGATCATGGGCTGCAGTGGAACGAGGAATGCGTCGAGGCCTTGAGAAAATTAAAAGCATACTTATCTTCGCCACCATTGCTAGTCAAAGCGAACCCAGGCGAATCTTTGCTGGTATATCTGGCGGTGTCCGAAGTCGTTATCAGCGTAGTCTTGATCCGCAAAAACAAAGGTACACAATCTCCTATTTATTATATCAGCAAAACCCTAGTGGATGCCGAAACACGGTACCCAAGTTCGCCCTGGCACTCATCGTAACTTCACGAAAGCTTAGACCCTATTTTTAGTGCCACCCCATAACAGTAATAACGACCTTCCACCTGAGAAGCATCCTACACAAGCCTGAGCTGTCGGGCAAGCTCGTCAGATGGGCCATAGAGCTCAGCGAGCACCACATATCCTATCATCAAAGAAACGCCATCAAGTCGCAGGTACTTGCTGACTTTTTCACCGACTTCAGCACAGAGATATTGCCAGAGGTGGGACTGGAGGCCATTCGTGCCTCCCTAGTACCGACCTTTGGACCCTCTACACTGACGGTGCTGCTAATGCCTCGGGATCGGGACTGGGACTCATTCTCGAAGTCCCCACATGCAAAATAATTCATCAGTCCATAAATGCCCCGAGATGACTAACAATGAGGCCGAGTATGAGGCTGTGGTTGCAGGTATGTAGTTAGCCATCAAATACGGGGCTCGGCGACTCATCTTCCATTGCGATTCCCAACTCGAGGTGAACCAGGTCAACGCGACTTACCAAATTAAGGAGCAGAGACTACAAAAATACCAATTAGAAATCCACAAGTTGAAGCCCGAGTTCGACGAGTGCCGCTTTGAGCAAATCCCTGGGGCGCAAAATGTCAAAGCAGACAGCTTAGCGAAACTGGCCGCAGCCACCAAAAATATCAACAGGGAGAGTGCAGTCACCCTCCTCCATTCAGCCATCGATCACGCTGAGGTAATCTCTTTAAATCTGACTTGGGACTGGCACAACCAGTTTATCTCCTATCTGTAGGACGGGACACTCCCACTCGACAAAAAAGAAGCCAAGAAGCTCCGTTTACAAGTTGCCCAATACAGCCTGATAAATCATGATCTCTACAAAAGGACGTTTGGCGGACCCCTCACAAAGTGCCTAGGGCCGCACCAAATGAGGAAAGTATTCGAAGAGGTGCACGAGGCCCACTGTGGTGCCCATATAGGTAATCGCGCCGTCGTCCGTTGCATCATCCGAGCCGGTTATTACTGGCCCACTATGAAAAAAGAGGCAACAGAGTACGTTTGCAGGTGCGAACAATGCCAAAAATATGCCCCCATGATACTTCAATTAGGAGAGCCTCTCCACTTAGTAACCTCACCTTGGCTCTTCATTAAGTGGGGAATGGACATAATCGGTCCCCTACCAACAGGACGAGGAAAGGTACGATTTTTGTTAGTTTTAACTGACTATTTCTCCAAGTGGGTGGAAGCAAGTGTGTATGCCCAGATACGCGAACAGGAAGTCATCGCCTTCATATGGAAAAATGTCATATGCCGTTTCGGTATCCCCAAGGAAATCAGTTGCGACAATGGCCCCCAATTCATTGGCAAAAAGACAATTGAGTTCTTCGAGAAATGGCACATCAAGCGAATACTCTCCACGCCATATCACCCCGCCGCCAATAGCCAAGCAGAATCTTCCAACAAAACGATACTGAACATACTGAAAAAGAAACTCGAAGAAGCCAAAGGGCTGTGGCCCGAACTACTACCGGAAGTGCTGTGGGCACATCGGACTACGCCCAAATCCATCACAGGAGAAACACCATACTCACTGGTCTACGGAACCGACGCGGTCATACCCGTCGAAATCGGAGAACCAAGCCTAAGGTATTCACATACCAGCGGAGCAAATAACGACCTGAATAGACTTTAAGACCTCGACAAGCCCGAGGAACAAAGGGACATGGCCCACATAAGAATGGCGGCCCAGAAACAATAGGTCGAAAGTTATTACAACAAAAAAGCCAAAATAAGACCACTCAAAGTGGGTGATTACGTCCTCAAAGACAAAACATTGGCGTCAAAAGACCCGAGCGAAGGAAAATTGGCCACTAATTGGGACAGACCATATAAAATCATAGCAGCAGCGAGAAAAGGAGCATTCCAGTTGGAAACAATGGAAGTAAAAACACTCCAAAACAACTAGAACGTCGCCCACCTCAAATACTTCCATTTCTGAAAGGCATCTCCCAAGTCATACTCTTTTTCCCTTACCCGAGTTTTATCCCAATTGGGTTTTCTCAAGGAGGTTTTTAATGAGGCGGCAGAGGGGACACCTAGGGGTATCTGAGGACAAGTTTACCACATCACCCACTCGACATGCCCTCCAAGCCGATATAATAAAGGGACTAGCCTAGGTGAATCTCCATTGTGTAAACGGCTAAGGCCACCATCTCCATTATGTAAACGGCTAAGGCCACCATCTCCATTGTGTAAATGGCTGAGGCCACCATCTCCATTGTGTAAATGACTAAGGTCGTCGCCATTAAACGTAGACCCTGCTCAACGACGACGGATAACACTTCGATGACAGTTGAAGTTACATCCTATTGGCTAAGGCCATCACCATTAAACGTTGACCCTGCTCGATGACGACGGATAACACTTCGACGACAGTTGAAGTTACATCCTATTGGCTAAGGTCATCGCCATTAAACGTCGACCCTGCTCGACGACGACGAATAACACTTCGACAAACATTGAAGTTACATCATATTCGCTAAGGCCATTGCCATTAAATGTTGACCTTGCTCGAGGATGATGGATAACACTTCGACGACAGTTGAAGTTACATACTATTGGCTAAGCCCATCGCCATTAAACGTCGACCCTGCACTTCGACGACGGATAACACTTCGACGACAGTTGAAGTTACATCCTATTGGCTAAGGCCATCGCCATTAAACGTCTACCCTGCTCGATGACGACGGATAACACTTCAACGACAGTTGAAGTTACATCCTATTGGCTAAGGCCATCGCCATTAAACGTCGACCCTACTCAACAATGACGAATAACACTTCGACGACAGTTGAAATTACATCCTATTGGCTAAGGCCATCGCCATTAAACGTCGACCCTGCACGAAGATTATGGATAACACTTCGATGAAAGTTGAAGTTACATCCTATTAGCTAAGGCCATCACCATTAACGTTGACCCTGCTCGACGAAGACGGATAACACTTCGACGATAGTTGAAGTTACATCCTATTGGCTAAGGCCATCGCCATTAAACATTAACCCTACTCGATGACGATGGATAATATTTCGACAATAGTTGAAGTTACATCCTATTGGCTAAGGCCATCGCCATTAAGCGTCGACCCTGCTCGACGACGACGGATAACACTTCAATGACAGTTAAAGTTACATCCTATTGGTTAAGGCCATCGCCATTAAGCGTCGACCCTACTCGACTAACATCCTATTGGTTAAGTCCATCGCCATTAAGCGTCGATCCTACTCGACTACGACGGATAACACTTCGACGACAGTTCAAGTTACATCCTATTGGCTAAGGCCATCGCCATTAAACGTCGACCCTACTCGACGACGACGGATAACACTTCAATGACAGTTGAAGTTACATCTTATTGGCTAAGGCCATCGCCATTAACGTACATTGCTCGACGATGACGGATAACACTTCGACGATAGTTAAAGTTACATCCTATTGGCTATGGCCATCGCCATTAAACATCGACCCTGATCGATGATGAGGGATAACACTTCAACGACGGTTGAAGTTACATCCTATTCTCTAAGGCCATCGCCATTAAGCGTCGACCCTACTCGACAACGACGGATAACACTTCGACGACAGTTGAAGTTACATCCTATTGGATAAGACCATCGCCATTAAGCATCGACCCCGCTCAACGACGACGGATGACATTTCGATGAAAGTCAAAGTTACATCCCTTTGGCAAAAGCCATCGCCATTGAGCATCAATCAAGCTCGATTATAACAAACAACATTCAAACAACGGTTAAAATTTCATCTTATTTATTCACTAACATCGGGTTTTGACTTATCTACGACGGCGGTCAGCCCCAGGGGACCACCCCCAAGACCGCCTATACCATTTCGGCGTTACCCAAAGAGGCGACGAATCTTCTACAGACAAACGAATATCAGCTCTGCGAAGGTTAAGTTCCGAAAAACAAAGAGCAACCCAAAAAGAATAACAGCAAAAGTATGATTCATACATTGTGACAAAAAAGTATATACATTCAGTCCTGCAAAGGGCCTCCATCACATTCTACAAAAAGCAAAACTTATACAAATTTTAAGGAGCCTCGCCATCTTATCCATCGCCCCCCGTTTGTTCGCCATCTCGACCGTCACCACTGAGGTGGTAAGCTTCATTGAACCAGTAGTCGGAATCCAGCCGGTTAACGTCCTTTGAAGCATAGCCCTCCTAGTTAGGGGAGTCGAAACTATACCCGCAGACTGCCCGAGCGGCACGAGCCTCGCGCTACTTCTTTTGAACCTCCTCCTTAGAGGCATGACCTACAACGAGAAGTTTCTTGTATACGTCTAGTCTGGCCTCCGCATAAACCCACATCTCATGTGCATCACAACGCGCATCCTCGTCAAACAAGAGCAAGGAAGAAGAAGGTCGTGCCACGTCTCCAGGCCTTGGTGGGACAGTATGCCTAAGAACGTCGACCTCTGCCACCTTGGCTTCAAGTTTGGCAGTTAAGGCCTCCACCCTACGACGCAAATAGGCAACCTCTGCTGCCACCCCATGACTAAGCTCCAACTCCTCTTCCCTCGATTTGAGGAGTGATTCCAACTCACTATTACGAGCCACCGCCTTCACCAACTCCTCATCAGTCTTCTCCAGCTCGGCCACCCTGCGCTTCAATTGCACCTCCTTCAGTTCAAGACCTTCCCGGAACACCCAAAATTTTGGGTCCTGTTGGAAAAGATCCACCGCCGCCTGATGCTTGGAGTGGCACCTCTTATACTTCTTCACCATTTTATTGAAAACGCTCGCTTTCTTTTGCTCACAACGCCTCCTCTCCACCTCCAAAACAAGGGTCTAAGGAGAAAACATGAGTTAGTACATATCAAAGTCAACCTCACAACACGCGGAAGAACAGAAGTTTACCTGTAAAGTCATGTCGATGACCCTTCGAGTTAGCTCCGCATCACTGACAGCTCTTAGCATTTCACGCTCGAGGGCGGCACATAACAAACCAATCTCCAACACCGCCTGCTCATTGTGCTGTAATAAATTATAAGCCCCAGAAATCACAATTCGGCGATCATACCCATCCGCCGTCATCTCCACATGCGTGAGGCCTTCCGCCATCCCGTCCATATCTTCTTGGGCGATCTCAGGGTCTGATCCCTCAGCATCCCCACCAACGATGGAATCGAGCCACCCTCAGCAACACGAACTGAGCTGGCACCGGAAGCCGCACTTGCCTGATGGGCCGGCCTCCCCGAACGAATAGCGTCGTCCATGAAGATAGGTCTAGGCGTTTGATGAGGCACGCTACTCCTTTCATCCTCAGTCTCCACCGCCTTGCCCGTCTCAAGCCTCCGACTTTTTCTTTCCTCAGGCTCCTCGCCCTCAGACGGCTCATCCGCAGGCTGCGGAGATGGTGTCGATGGTGTCGATTCATTCATAGCCGCCTCCACGGGCGCAACCTCTTGTAAAGGAACTACGGGAATACCCTCCCTGACGGATGCACAAAGTACCTCCTGAGCATCCGGGTCAATATCCAATCGAACGGAGGTAGATACCATCGGCTTCCTCGTGGGAACGGTTCGAACTGTCGACACAAATAGTTCAGTTGATGAAGTTTGTGGAAACAACCGACTAAAGTCGAAAAACTACCTGAGGGGCCGTAGCGTTGAAAAAATGCAGACCATGTGCGGGTTTCTTCCGTGTAAGGCAGCAAACCGACTACACATTGCTTGATACTAGTGATGAACCGAGGTGTATGAGCCATTGCTGCAAATTAAAAGGAAAAATCATGACAATGGTACGACCAGAACTGCCGAGGTCACGTATGATAAGGAATTCGACGAATGGAAATGCTTACGTTTCAAATTCCACCTCTCTAGGAACCCGACAAGGTTAGACACCAGGTGCTCCATTTTAATAAAGAAGTACCTACGCCAGTAACCATGGCTGGCTCGGTCATCGATTTTGACCACCAGCCCCTTCGAGCCACGGCTCTTCAAATGCAGCATGGTACCTCTTAGATAACCGGTGCTGAATAATTGCAAAAGGTGGTGGATAGAGACCTCGCACCTAGCCAGCTCCGCGTATGTAGACATTATCCTACACACTTTTAAGGTGTATGGAGTAAGTTGAGACGGACACATGTTGTAAAAGCGGCAAAGCTCCTCCGCCAAAGGAAATGGGAAGACCATAACCAATTAAAAATGGATATTCATAGAACACGCAATATCCCGGTCTGTGGACGTTCGCATAAATCGTTCCCGCTGGGACTATCTCCACATAAGCAGATATGTCAAACGACGTGCGAAAACCCTCTAAGTGATCCTGCATTAACTCAGAATGCTCCGAAGGTTGCACGGGAGAGTCCTTTTGGAAGTCTTTCCTAACAAGAAGTTGCTTCGGTAGCATGTTGTCCACAGTAAGAGGGGTGAGGTCCTCTTCTCCTTCTCCCTCATCACCGCCAGATGGATGCGGTACATCAGATGGCATGTTAACTCGAGCCCTCGAATTATTATCCCGTCGGAGTTTTGCCATAATTTCCGTTCAGGGAGCGGTGTATGACACAACAGAAAGTGTGATTTCTGAGGAACGGTGGGGTTTCGTAGAAAGGGAGTGTTTTCTTATAAGGGCAGAAAATGCTTGCAAATGATCAAAAGTCGGATCAAGTTAAAGCCTTCCCCTATTTATAGGGTTGGGAGGCGTTGAAATCGAAGAAACAGAGTTCAAACGGGCGCGGGAAACCAAGCATCAGAACGCCTTTTATGCTTCATCGGGAATATGCGTAATGATGATGTATGCGTGTGATGACATCACTCTAAGAAAGAGAGTGTGCACCAACATTTCAATAATCTCAAACGTTCACTCTCATTCATGATGCCGTTTTCAAGCAAGGTCAAATTCTCCCAAAAAGAGGTTCATGGTTCTGTCCATTGAGCATCATGGCAACCTGTACCTAGCCTCAAGGCTCTCAGAAGTTCTGCTACGGAGCTAAAACAATGGAATATCCCTCCGAAATGCGACTATAATAGTCCAATTAACTATACCGGGTAAATTATCCCGCACCGCACTCGTAGTGCCATTTCAATTCTTTAATTTTCAATTTATAACAAGCGCTCGCGTCGCGCAAGATTGAGTGGAAAGGAATCAGAGCATAAGCCTCAAAGGAATCGAACCGCACGACAAGGAAATCAAGAAGGGAAGTACTTCTAACAGTCCTGCAGCCTCCTGAGGATAAGTACAGACATCTCCGTACCGATCCGCGAGACTCTAATAGACTTGCTCATGACTCGTGAGACCGACGGGAACCTAGTGCTCTGAT
>MU673240.1:4268-37789 GCA_026770625.1 Nicotiana glauca
AAAAATGCTTCTCATGGAGTTTCAAATGGGCAAAAATCCCTCACAGTGCTCACTTTATCTTTGCCCGAAAACTCTTCGTGTTTCCGAGCAAAGAGGGGCAGCTGTAAGCACGTGATTTTTGCCCTACATGAAGATAACACCTAAAAATAGATCAAAATAATTTTTATTGATTTTTTAGGAATTTTGCTTTATTCAGTTGAATTTTAACATTTTAAATCAAAATAATAAATACCAAAAAATATCTTGCATAGCATTTAAGTTTTTTCGGAAGTCATTTGGTTTTCATAAAAATTTAAAATTCACAAAAAAATATTTAATTTTTACACCTTTTCCTTTTGTTGATCTTTCTCTTCTAATTTAGGAGTAAGTAGTTTTATAATTTTCATAATTAATATAATTTTAGATAATTTAGGTTTTCAATTCTATGATTTTTTATTAAAAAAAGATAAAAAGAAATTGGGAATAAAAATTAGAAGAACCCTTCCCCCAAAAAATATTCCCCACATAAGACCTTCCCCCAAAATATTTTTCCCCCAAAAGACCTTCCCTAAAATATTTTCCCACCAAAAGACCTTCCCCCAAAATATTTTTTCCCCCCAAAAATACCTTCCCCAAAATATTTTTTCCCCAAAACTATTCCCCACACACACCCTATACACTATTATATATACACACAAAAAAAATACACTGGAAAAAAGGAGAGAACAACGACGGACCCCCTCCCTAAAACCAGCAACGACGCCCTCATCCTCCGATCCTCTCTAATAAAATCCTTAAACCAGTCCAAAAAATCTAGCAATTCCCCCACAAAACCTCCATGAAAATCAATGCAAATCAGTAGCTAAAAGTCACGAAATTCTCCATTAGAACTAGCAACCTTATAGACATGAAATCTCCTCAAAATAGACCTATAACCACCACCCATAGCCCGTCTCCAGCCACCACTACCAAGGTTCGACGTTGCGGATGGTGCATCGTTGATCAGAACTGACCTTATGGTAGATCTGTTCGTTGGTCTCTAATTCTGCTCGAGTCGATGATGAGGTGCGTCGAGGTTGTGCATGAGGTTTTCGGTGTCGATCTCGGTCTCTGTTCGCCTTAAATGATTGCTGCCTAATAGTTTTGATTGTTGCTGTAAAAGTTTGCCAACTGAAAGCTGCTTAAGGTTTATTTCTAATTCTCCTCTATTTCATTAATTTTTTTTTTTTTTTTTGCTATGTGTTTCCTTAGATGTTTTTATAAGATAAATAGTTGTTATTCATTGATATATTACTTTTTGTTTGGATGTTAGTAGATGATCACGTAAATTTGTGGAAAATAATTCAATACTTCCTCTAATGAATGAGTTAGTTTCTCTTCACTTTTAGTTTATAGTATTTTCAAATTTTATACAACTATTAATAAGATGAGTTTGAGAAAAATTTGTTTGTTCACTATTATTTCATTAGTTTTGTTTCTATGCTCATGCATCACAACAGCTAGTTTTCTAAGTAATCACCGTTTCTTCTCTTTGCACAAATGACAAAAATGTTGGATATTATAGAGGCATTTGAATTTTTCTATTGCTCCTTGGTGGTTTAGAATTGTCTTTGTGTAATGCTGCGATGTTAGTGGCAGTGGCGGTTTCTCTGTCTATGCAACTATATGTTTGTATTTGTTTTAGCTTTGGGGAGTTGAAAAGAGTGAGATTCCAAGGGAAAGAAAGTTTACTGGTAGTATCAACCATGCTTTGGTTCACTAATCACAACTGGTATAAATGCAAAATGCAGCTTACATGCATAACTTTTTTTAAGCTATTAAATTGATCGAAAATAACCATGTGCTGCTAGATTAATCACTGCTATAATGTTTGTCATGTAGTACCTTTTTCCCGTATATAAAAAATAATTATGAACCTCCGTAGTTTGATTTAAGTTGAGTGCAACCTTTTTAAAATAAATTGAGGTGTGCCATGCCAAATAAAATTTATAACCCATGGCCCTCACTTAACTAATTTTAATCCTTTAGAAATCGAGGTGTGCCATTAGCGATCTTTCCATGGCCCTCGCAAAGTTAAAAGCACGTAGTTGCTTTAGGCACGTTATTTTAAATATTACTTTCTTAAATACGGGTGCACATTTATGTGACCCAAATCTAAATCTCAGCGAAGTCGAAATGTATCAAAGGTCACGGGTGCACTAGTGCGACGTGGTTCGAGATACATTTTCATGACTTTGCAATTCATAAAATAAATATTTAATAAAAGCGGACTATTAATAAAAGGCACATAGATCAGAACACGTTTTGAAATCAGATAAAATCAAATACAACAGTTGAGCGACCGTGCTAGAACCACGAAATTCGGGAATGCCTAACACCTTCTCCCGGGTTAATAGAATTCCTTACTCGGATTTCTGGTTCGCGGACTGTTAACAGAGTCATATTTTTCCTCGGTTCGGAATCCAACTGGTGACTTGGGAACCATTAATCTCCCAATTGGCGAATCTGAATATTAATAATAAATCCCGTTCCGATTGTCCTTTAAGTGGAAAAACTCCTTTATTTATACCCTTCACGGGGTGTAGTAGCGAAAAAGGAGGTGTGACAGGGCACACAAATCCGGCCATGCATCCTAAACACCCCATCATCATCGATGGTCACATCTCTGGCATCACCATGCTGAACTTTATCCCTAAGGACAAGCAGATGCGGATCATCATACAGGCGCTCTCTGATGGGATCATATAGCGAAGACCGAGAAACCACACATGCCAATACCCGACTAGACTCCAAAATATCCAACCTCACAAACCGATTGGCCAAGGCCTGAACATCAACTACAAGAGGTCTCTCTCCAACTAAAATATATGCCAAACTCCCCATACTCACTGCCTTTCAGCTCAAAGCATCGGCTACCACATTGGCCTTTCCTGGATGATACAATATAGTGATATCACAATCCTTAAGCAACTCCAACCATCTCCATTGCCTCAAATTAAGATCATTTTGCTTGAACAAATTCTGAAGACTGTGATGATCAGTGAACAGCTCACAAGATGCGCCATAAAAGTAATGCCTCCAAATCTTCCATTCGTGAACTATGGAAGCCAACTCTAAATCTTGAACAGGGTAGTTCTTCTCATGGGGTTTCAACTGACAAGAAGCATAAGCAATAACTCTACCCTCCTGCAGCAACACACAACCAATACCAACTCTCGAAGCATCACAATACATGGTATATGAACCTAAAGCTGATGGCAAAACTAACACTAGAGTTGTGGTCAAAGCTGTCTTGAGCTTCTAAAAGCTCTCCTGACACTCATCCGACCATACAAATGAAGCACCCTTCTGAGTCAACTTGGTCAAGGTCGATGCGATAGATGAGAATCCTTGAACAAACCGACGATAATCGCCTGCCAAACCAAGAAAATTGTGAATCTCTGTGGCTGGGGATTGTATGGGCCAACTATGCACTACCTCTATCTTCCTTGGGTCAACCTGAATACCCTCATTGGACACCACGTGTCCCAAAAATTCCACTGAAGTGAGCCAAAATTCACACTTGGAGAATTTTGCGTAAAGCTTATCCTTACTCAATCTATGCAACACAACCCTCAAATGCTCTGTGTGCTCCTCCTGACTATGCGAATATACCAGAATATCATCAATAAAGGCTATGACAAATGAGCTAAAATAAGGCTGAAACACGTTGTTTATCAAATACATGAACGTTGTTGGGGCATTGGTCAGTCCAAAAGACATAACTGGGAACTTATAATGACCATATCTGGTCTTGAAGGCCATCTTAAGAATATCTGAATCCCTGATCTTCAACTAGTGATAGCCTGAACGGAGATCAATCTTGGAGAACACCCTCGCTCCCTAAAGCTGGTCAAATAAATCATCAATGTGAGGCAAAGGATACTTGTTCTTAATTATTACCTTGTTCAATTGCCTATAATCAATGCATATTCTTATAGTGCCATCTTCTTCTTCACAAACAGAAACGGCACACCCTAGGGTGAAACACTAGGCCGAATGAACCCCTTATCAAGGAGCTCCTAAAGTTTCTCCTTTAACTCCTTCAACTCTACTGGTGCCATACGATATGGTGGAATAAAAATGGGTTGAGTGTCCGGCACCAGGTCTATACCAAAATCAACACCCCTGTCTGGTGGCATGCCCGGCAGGTCTGCAGGAAATACATCAGGAAAATCCCTCACAACTGGAACAGAATCAATACTGGAAGTCTCAGCTCCGACATCCCTCACAAAGGTAAGATACGAAAGACAACCTTTTCCCAACCATACATTGGGCTTTCAAGAAAAAGATCACTCTACTAGGAATATAATCACTTACACCTCGCCACTCACCCGATATAGCCATTGTGACTGTCTTAGCATGACAGTCCAGAATAGCACGACACAAAAATAACCAATCCATGACCAAAATAACATCTAAATCCACTATGCTCAATAATAATAGATCGACTCAGGTCTACAGACCCCTAATAGTTACCACACACGACCTGTACACACGGTCTACAATAACAGTATCGCCCACCGGGATAGATATATGAACAGGCAAAGCAAGAAACTCACAGGATGTACCCAAATAACGATCAAAGCATGATGACACATAAGAAAAGGTGGATCCAAGATCAAATAACACATAGGCATCTCTGTGGCATACTGAAACAATACCTGTAATAACAGCATCTGAAGCAATAGCATCGGGTCTACCTAGAAGAGCATAGAAATAGGCCTGACCGCCCCCTGATCGACCTCCTCCTCTGAGGCGACCCATTGATGACTAACCTCCACCCCTAGATAGTTGGGCGGGTAGTGGTGAAGCAACTGGCAATGAATTCGATGGCGGACCCCTCTGCTGGGATGAACTAGTTAAACGACGAGGACACTGCCTCCACATGTGGCCCACCTCGCCACACTAGTAACAACTCCTAGGTGTTAGAGAAGGGGACTGAAGAGAATCTCTCACATCGGAGTGAGTAGCTGATGCACTCAGCATAGAAGAGCCCTGAACTAATGGAGCACGGTATGAACTCTGAGCTGGAAGGGCACTAAGTGATGACTGGCCCTGATGTGAATTGTGAGAACCCTGACCTGATAACGCTCCACGATAACCTGGGCATGTTGGATGAGCAGGCCTAAATGGACGGCCTCTACCATGGTGAAACTGACCCCTCAAAGGAGCACCACTGTAACTACCAAATCCTCAAGGCCTCTTGGCCTCCTTCTCCTCTCGCTCCTAACGACAAACATACTCAATCTCTCGGACAATATCCACAACCTTCTCGAATGTAGCACCAGTCACCCTCTCCCTGGCCATGAGAATACGGTGTTGATAAGTAAGGCAATCAACAAACCTCTTGATCCTCGCTCTATCTGTCCGAATCAACTAGAGGCATGATGAGCCAACTCGGAGAACCTCAACTCATACTGCGACACGGTCATCTCCCCCCGACATAACCACTCAAACTGCCTACGCAACTCCTCTCTACGAGATTGAGGCACATACTTCTCCAGAAAGAGAATGGAGAACTGTTGCCAAGTAAGGGGTGTTGCACTAACAGGCCTATGCCTCTTGAAATCCTCCCACCAAGTGAAAGTAGGTCCTGAAAACTGATAGGTAGTAAAAGCGACCCCGCTGGTCTCCAGAATGCCCGCGGTATGAAGCATCCTCTGACACTTGTCCAAAAAGCCCTAGGCATCCTCGCCCTCTGCACCACTGAAGGTCGGAGGTTGAAGTCTACCAAACCTCTCCAACCTATGTTGCTCATCTTCTGGCATGGCAGGAACTACATAATCCTGAGAAGCTCCAACCCGCTGCGCTGGTGGTTCCTTCGGTGTCTGCACTCCCTGAACCACCGGATCAGGTGTTCGGGCGGCGGGAGTCTAAGAGCCTCCCCCTGCCTGAGAAGTAGCTGCGGCATTAGAAATGGTGACCGCCTGAGCAAATCTAGTGCATACAGTCAATATTTGAGCCAGAGTCTCTTGAAGACCCTGAATCACAATGGGCACAGCTGGTGCTGTTGGAGCGCCCACATCTGGGACTTGGTCCAGAACTGGGACAGCTGATGGATCTACAGGTGCTGCCCTCGCTGCTCTGCCTTTACCACGACCACGACCTTGTCCTCGGCCTCTGGTGGCCATAGCTGGTGGTGTTAGTGGTCGTCCACCTTATCCGGTACCGCATGTCCTCACCATATGTGAGAGAATAGAATAATAGAAGTTTAGTTCTCTAATCAACAAGTTCGCACGACAAGAATTTCAAGAATATGAAGTTTTTCCTAAAGGTTCCGCAACCTCTCGAGGATAAATACAGACATCCCTGTACCGATCCGCGAGAGTCTACTAAACTTGCTCTTGACTCGTGAGACCTATGTAACCTAGGCTCTGATACCAACTTGTCACAACCCTAACCCCGATCCCGGTCGTGATGGCACCTCTCGTGAAGACAAGTCCATCCGACACTTTCCATTTTTTCAATTATTAACAAATAAGCAAATAAGAACAGGCTAAACATGATAAGAATAAATCCAAAATGACCGATAATAACAGAATTACGTGGAAGAATAACCATACACAACCCTAACCGGGGTGTCACTAGTCATGAGCATCTATAAGTCATAATACAATCCTGCTAAGAACCATAAAATAATACAAATGTGTGAAAAAGGAACTTAAACAATAGAGGAGTAGAGACACGGGGCTGCGAACGCCAACAACTACCTTGTAATCTCTGAAAGCCCAACTGAAGCTGGAGGAATAAGAACTCGGGAGCAGAACCAGCTATGCCTGAATCTGCACACAGGATGCAGGGAGTAAAGTGAGTACTCCAACTCAGTGAGTAACAAATATAAATAATGACAAAAAGTAAGAAAACGCGTAAGGCACAAGGCATGATATAATGAAGCAGTAAAACCATTTAAACAAAAACATTTTACCAGTTACGAAATAGTATAAGTCATTCATCAACAAGCAAGCATATAATTGACAAAAAATTAAGGAAAATAAACACATAAGGTTCGCCCATCGGCAACATCTGATAACAATACCAGCCCCTCGGGCTCAATCTCACATCACAATGGGTAACCGCACTCACTGGGGGCGTACAGACTCCTAGAGGGGCCCCTTACGGCCCTAGCGCTATATGAAGCCATCTCTAGGCATCATAAACTAGGCCTTCGGTCTCATAATCAATCAAGCCACCTCGTGGCGTATATATCTCAGGCCCTCGTTCTCAAATCAGTATCACAACATAGGCCCTCGGCCTTACTCGGTCAAAAATACTCACAAGCCCCTCGGGCAATAGTAAATAGTATTTCTCAGCCCAAGTATCATTTAAAATATTATTTAAATCTTAAAACTGAGTAAACACGGTTGAGTATGAAAATAATGGAAAATAACATGACTGAGTTCAAGTATAAAGTCAAAACAGTGAGGAAAATATCATTTAAAAATCCCCTTAAGGGTTCAAACAGCTGGCACAAAGCCCACACATGGCATTTAGCCCAAAACATGAATATATCAAACAATTTGCTATTAAGTACATAGTAAAATAATCACTCGGGATGGACGAAGTCACAATCCCCAACGATGCTCTACCCCCCGCTTACCATCTAGTGTGTAAGTCACCTCAACATAGCACTACCATGTACAATCCAGGGTTTCAAACCCTCAGAATATTATTTACATTCATTACTCACCTCGAACCGGCTAAATCTCTAGCTCGCGGCGCCTTTGCCCCTCGAATCGGCCTCCACACGCGTCGAATCTATCCAAAATCAGAATGAGGTCGCCAAAATATGCTAAGGGAACAAAGTCCAAGCGAAAACTATCAAAATATGACAAAATTCCCGAAATTACCAAAACCCGACCCCCAGGCCCACATCTCAAAATTCAAAAATTTTTACACCAACGGATTCCTTATCTCCCCACGAGTTCATTTAAATTAAAAGTTCTCAAATCCGACCCCAAATGGTCCTTCAAATCCCAAATCAAAATTCCAATTTCTCAAGCCCTAGTTCTTCAAATTTTGGCTTAGTTTTCATGATTTCTAGTTGGAATTCACATAATAATCGAGTATTAAGTTCAATAATCTTACCTCCAAACGTTCCCCCTTGAATCCCTCTTGAATCTCCTTCAAAAATCACCAAAAAATGAGCAGCTATAGGTGAAAATAGACCCACATTCGCGAACAAGACGAGTTTAAAAACATTCTACCCAGACCTCATTTTCTTCATTGCGATCGCCGGAAAATCTTCGCGATCGCGAAGCACAAAGTCTCAGTTCCCAAAATTACTCTATGTGATTGCATCCAAGACCCTACGAACGCAATGCCTAAACCTCTGACCCTACATGATCGTGGTCTTACCCTCCCATTCTCATTGAAAACTTTCCATCCAAGCCCTAGGTCCATTTAACACTATGCGATCGCGACGCCTTACCCACGTTCACGATGAACAATCTCTCCAAACAATGCGATCGCAAGACTCGCTCCATGAATGCAAAGAACAACTGGATCACTTCCTCAAATCCTTCTATGCGATCGCAGGACTCCCCTCGCGATCGCGAAGAGCAAAATCCTGTAACAGCTGAACCTGTAATTTTTTGCAATTTTGCCAACTTCAAATGATCCGATTGACCATCTGAAACTTACCCGAGGCCCTAGAGACCTAAACTAAAGCACCAACACATCTTACAATCTTATTCAAACTTGTTCCAATCATCAGAACTCCTCAAACAATATCAAATCACCCAAAACACATCGGATTTAAGCTTGAGTTTCTAAAAATCTTCCGAAATATGCTTTTGATCAAAAACTTAATCAAACCACATATGAATGACCTAATATTTTACCTACACATCCCAAATGATACAACGAATATACAGCAACTCTCGAAATTCCATTTCGACCCCTATATCAAAATCTCGCTATCAACCGGAAATTGCCAAAATCTCAACTTTGCCAATTCAAGCCTAATTCTACTCCGAACCTCCAAACACATTACGATCACACTCCTAAGTGATAAATCACCTCCCAAAGCTAACCGAACCATTAGAACTCACATTCGATCCCTCTAACACATAAGTCAACATCCGGTTGACTTTTCCAACTTAAACTTCCTTAAAAGAGACTAAGTGTCTCAAACCTTACCAAAATCATTTCGGATTCGATTCGACTAACCCGATACCACAAAACATGGATAACAAAGCATAAAGAAGCAGAAGTAGGGGAAACAGAGCGGTAACTCATGAGACAACTGGTCGGGTCATCACAGTTTCATACCCTCAGTCCAAATGTACAATCGTTAATTAACTCAAATCAGGTGAAATACTACCCCGAAATGCCTTTACCTCTTAACTCGTCCTCAACGCACATCGAATCTATCCAAAAATAGCATCACAACATCAATAATCAAATTACAACACAATTCCCGAAATTGGCCAAACCCGACCCCCAGGCCCACGACTCAGAATCCAATAAAAATCATGTCAGTAGAACCGTTATCCTCCCATGAGTCCATACATACCAAGAATACCAAAATCTGACCAGAAATGACCCCTCAAATCCCTAAATTTATGTCTCCAATTTCCAAGCCCTAAGGCGCTGAAATGCTCCCAGTCATCCAAAACACGATCCAAACATACGCCCAAGGTCTAAATCATCATGCAAACCTGTTGGAACTTTCAAATTCCGATTCCAAGGTCGTTTACTCGAAATCAACCTTAGTCGGATTCTTCCAACTTAAAGCTTCCGAAATGAGAATTTTCTTTCCAAATCAACTCTGAACTTCCCGAAATTCAATTTCGACCATGCATACAAGTCATAATACCTAAAGTGAAGCTGCTCATGGTCTCAAACTACTGAACATCGTGCTAGAGCTCAAAACAAATGGTCGGCTCGTTACATTGTCTATCATAGTGACTCAAGAACTACTCAAGTTCTTGGTAAAGGCAAAGTTATTCTCAAACTCACATCTAGCAAAACTTTGGCATTGATTTGTTGCATGTTCCTAGTATCCGAGCCAATTTGGTCTCTATAGGATTATTATGAAAAGTGGGGGCGAAGATTTCTTTTGAATCTGATAAGGTCGTGTTGATCAAGAATAATAATTTTGTTTGTCAGGGTTATTGTAGCCATGGCTTGTTTGTACTCAACATTATGGATGAAAATGCTAGTTCTTCTGCTTACTTGATTGATTCTCTTAATTTATGACATGCTAGATTAGGACATGTTAGTTTATCTTATATTAAAAAACGCATTGCGAAGGTCTTATTTCAAATATTAATTATTCAAATATTGATAAGTGTGAAGTTTGTGTCAAAGCTAAACAAACTAAGAAATCATGTATTTCTGTATTTAGAGAATCTGAATTTTTAAGTTTAATCTATACTGGTTTAGGAGACTTGAAACAAACTATAACTAGAGAAGGGAAAAACTATTATGTGACTTTTATACATAATTTTTCCAAATATATAAAAGTTTATTTATTGAGAAATAAAGATGAAACTTTTGATAAGTTTTTAATTTATAAATATGAAGTAGAAAATCAATTAGATAAGAAAATCAAAAGAGTTAGATCCGACAGAGGTGGTGAATTTATTTTGTTGAATGATTATTGTGAGAAAAAAGCCATAATATATGAGATAACTCCGTCATATTCTCCACATTCAAATGGTATAGCAGAAAGGAAAAATAGGACCTTAAAGGAAATGGTGAATATCATACTTGTTAATTCTGGTGCCCCGGATAATCTTTGGGGTGAAGCCATTTTATCTGCTTGTCATTTACAAAATAGGATTCATTATAAGAAAATGGATAAAACGCATTATGAGTTGTGTAAAGGTTATCCCCCTAACTTGAAATATTTGAAAGTGTGGGGGTATCGTGCTAAAGTTATGTTATACGACCCTAAGAAACGAAAAATAGAGTCTAAAACATATGATTCTATATTTATTGGGTATGCTAAAAATAGTGCAGTATATAAATTTTTACTAGTCAAACATGATGTGCTTGAATAGAATACTATTATTGAAACATAAAATGCTGAATTTTTTGAAAATATTTTTCCTTTAAATTTTGAAAATATTGCTCATGTTCCTAGTATTCCAAGTGATAATATTTCTCATGTTCCAATTATTCAAAGCGATTTTAAAAGAGAGGAGTTAAGAAGGAGTAAAAGACCAAGGAAATAAAAATCTTTTGGCAATAAATTTTATACTTATCTTGTGGATAATGATCTCTTGACATGTTTTGAAGCAATTTCTTCGTCCGATGCCTCATTTTGGAAAGAAACTATTGATGTAGAAATTAATTTAATTTTACAAAATAAAACTTGGATTTTAGGTTATTTACCTCTAGGAGCTAAACACGTTGGTTATAAATTGATTTTAAAGAAGAAACTCAATTCGGATGGTTCCATTGATAAATACAAAGCTCGACTTGTTGCAAAAGGTATTACTCAAAAGCAAAGTGTTGATTATTTTGATACGCATGCACATGTAACTAGAATTTCCTCAATTCGTATTTTACTTGTCTTGGCTTCTATTTATAAACGTTTTATTCACCAAATGGATATTAAAACTGCATTTTTAAATGGTGATTTAGAAGAAACAATTTATATGGAGCAAACCGAGGGTTGTATAGTGTCGGGCCAAGAAAACAAAGTAGGTAAATTGCTAAAATTTCAGTATGGTCTAAAGCAAGCACCTAAATAGTTGCAAGAAAAAATTAATCAAGTATTGATTAATGATGGTTTTTCATCAATTGAAGTAGATAAATGTGTTTATACAAAATCTGTAGATGGTTCATGCGTTATTATTTGCCTTCATGTGGATGACATGCTTATTTTTAGTTATAGTTTTGATTGATACATAAAACCAAAAAAAAATTATCTTCTAATTTTGAGATGAAAGACACAGGAGAAGCTAGTGTTATATTAGGCATGAAAATTATAAGAGATGGCAATAACTTAATATTGACTCAAGAACATTATGTTGAAAGAATTCTTAAAAATTTTGATAATTTTGATGTGGTACCTGTAAGCACTCCTTATGATGCTAGAAATTATTAAAAAGAATAAGGAAGATGTTGTAAATCAAAATAAATATGCTCAAATTATTGGTAGTCTAATGCATTTGATGAATTTCACTAGACCTGATATTGCATATGTTATATGTAGATTAAGTAAATATACTCAAAACCCGAGTCATAATTATTGGAATGCATTAGCAAGAGTAATGAAATATTTGAGAGGTACCATGAACTATGGCATTAAATATAGTGGTTTTGCCACTTTACTAGAAAGATCCGATGATGCTAACTGGATCTTTGATTCAGATGAGACAAAATTGTAACGACTCGACCGGTCGTTTTGAGCTCTAGCACGCCGTTCACCAGTCTGAGGCCATGAACATCTTCATTTCAGGTATTATGACTTGTACGCGTGGTCGGAATTAAGTTTCGGGAGGTTTAGAGTTGATTTGGAAAGAAAATTCTTATTTTGGAAGCTTAAAGTTGAAAGAATTAACTAAGATTGGATTTTTCAGTAAACGACCTCGGAATCGGGATTCGAAGGTTCCAACAGGTTCGTATGATAATTTTGGACTTGGATGTATGTCCGGATCAGATTTTGGAAGACCCAGGAACGTTTTGGCGCCTATTGTGGAAGTTAGCATTTTAGAAGAAATCTCATAAGTTTGGCTTGAAGTGCATTTCAGTATTATCGGTGTCTGTTTGGGATTCCGAGTCTATGAATAGCTCCGTATGGTGATTTTGGAGTTGGGAGCGCGATAGGAAGTGAATTCGGAGGTCTGTAGGTCATTTTGAAGTCATTTGGCTAAAGATAGAAATTTGAAGATTTTTGAGAAGTTTGACCGAGAGTTTGACTTTTTGATATCGAGGTCGGATTCCAATTCTGAAAGTTAGAGCAGGTCCGTAATGTCGAATATGACTTGTGTGAAAAATTTGAGGTCAATCGGACATGGTTTGACGGATTTTGACATCGATTGTAGAAGTTTGAAATTTCAAAGTTCATAAAGTTTGGATTGAAGTACGATTCATGATTTTGACGTTGTTTGATGTGATTTAAAGCCTCAGCTAAGTTCGTATTGTATTTTGGTACATGTTGGCATAATTGGTTGAAGTCCCGAGGGTCTCGGGTGGATTTCGGAAGGCTAACGGATCGATTTTGGAACTTTAAAGCTGCTGAAAATCTGCTGTAACTGTTGTTTTGGACAGCAATGGTGCAATCAAGGAGGCTACTTTGGAAGCTTATATCTCGAAATATATAAGGAATCTGAAAGTTGTCAAAATATAAAAGTTGTTGCCCTTGAATTCTAGTTTTCAGAAAGTTAAACCATTCATGATTTGAACTTTTATCAGAAAGTTATGATCGATTGAAAATGGCTGGTGGAGCAGTTTTGACAGAATTTTCTGATGCATGGAGCCTACTTTAGAAGCTCATATCTGGCAATATATAAATAGTTATATGGTGTACAACCTATCAAATGAAATATCTTCGAGTCAAGTTTCTAAATCTTTAAACCGTTTGTCATTTGGATATTTCCACAAGGAGTTATTGGCATTTTAATAAAAGGTGTACAGCAGGGGAAAATGGTTTTAGGATGTACAACCTGCACAGCATAAGGTACAACTCGATAAAGTTTGGGCAGATTGTTTTAAATACGAGTTTTAGCCCATTTCTTTCATTTGGCTTGGACTATTTTGGAGAGCTCAAGGAGGGATTTTCGCCAAGCAATACTAGGTAAGTGATTCCTCCCTAGTTTTGAGTTAAATATGTGATCTTATATGGATTTAGACATGAAAAATTAGTATAAATTTGGGATTTTTGGGGAAGACCTAGAACTTGGAATTTTGGACTTTTACCTTGAATTTGAGCATGAAAATTTGAGCAAATTGTATATTTGACTTAGTAAAGCTATTGGTAGAATTTATCATCGAGAAATTTCGGAATCCGGACACGTGGGCCCGAGGGCATTTTGGTCAACTTTTTGAGCGGAGTTGGGAACTTATATGATTTGAATTGTTACAAGTATTAAGTGAATTTTTATTGGTTTACCCGTTATTTGAATAGTTTTGGGGCGTTATGCATCAATTGGAGTCGCTGGAAGGGCTTGGAAGCCGGTTATGGAAATTTCGGAGCGAGGTGAGTCTCATTTCTAACCTTGTAAGAGGGAATTGTCCTCATAGGTGAGTTAATTGGTTATGTTCTCCTATTTGTGGGGGCTACGTAGGCACCAGGTGACGAGAGTCCGTGCGTAGCTACTATTATGCTATTGTCCGGGTATTCTAAGACCCAAAAGCATGATATACTTGGATTAGTTGTAAACTTATTGACAGCTTGGATTGCTTAAATCACATTGAATTATTAAATAAATTTCTTAAAGGATTAAACTTTAATTTATTAAATTGTTAAAAGAGAATTGGCTTTTAATTGGATAAATATTCCCCGATAAATCCTTAATTGGCTGTTTGAGCATGTATTACTATGTGTATCTGCGTCGCACGTATGATTCACGAGCAGGATATTTGTTTACTTTATGTTGACCGTGTCGCAGGATAGTTCGCGAGCGGGGTAATAGATGCATCTATGGTTCGAGCCATTCGACCCTCAGCAGTGCACAGTTTACATTTCTGTAAGAGCGGACCGTCGACCTCGGCATGATATGCGCATGCTTACATTGTTTGCTTGAGAATTTTAAATGTTGATGTTGCCTTTCATGGCCTGATATAAATTGATAAAGATAATAAAAAATAAATCTTGAAAATCCTTTATTATTTGTTAAAGATGTTTACCTGTTTTCCCGCTTTATGAGTTAGAACTGCTATATAAATCCACGAATTCCTCACATCTTTATTATATTATTATTTGACCACTAGCAAGTGTTGAAGTCGACCTCTCGTCTCTACTTCTGCGAGATTAGACGGGATACTTGCTGAGTACACATTATTTTCGTACTCATACTACCCTTGCTGTACATTTTTGTTGCATAGGTTTATGTGTGGCTAGTGGCTTAGTGGCATGGTTGACACGGAGACTAGGTGAGCTGTATTTACTTGAGATGACCCGCAGCTAGTAAAGTCTCTCTCAGGATTCTACTTATTTTCTGTCTAATTGTATTCCGGACAGTTGTTATACTTTATTCAATTTTTCTTAGAAATTGCTCATGTACTTGTGACACCGGGTTCTGGGAGGTATTTGAATTTATTCACAAATTTTAAAAGTTGTTTAAATATTTTATTATTCATTCGGAGGAATATACTGAGTATTGTTTTAATCGTATAAAAGAAGTGTTTTCAAAATTATTAAAACAAGAATTAAATTAAGTATTTCAGTTAGCTTGCCTGACAGCGATGTCCGGCGCCACTACGACCCTCAGTAGATTTTGGGTCATGACAAAAATTCACTATACTAGTGGTACCTGGAAGGGGTGTTGTGGTGTGAAAATTAGCTAAACAAACAATAATAGCTAGATCTACCATGGAATCTGAGTTTGTGGCATTGGAATTGGCTGGCAAAGAGGCCGACTGGTTAAAGAACCTTTTGGCAAGTATTCCACTAGGAATAAAACGGACACCTTCTGTGTCGATGCATTGTGATTGCCAAGCTGCAATGGTTATTGCAAAAAATAAATCCTTTAATGGGAAGAGTAGACATATCCGATTGAGACATAATATGATAATCAAATGTGCACCATTAAATTATATCCCTTCCTATGGTGTGTGTGTGTGTATACTGCTAGACTGCAAGAAATGGGAGGCTGAGTTATTAAACTCTTAATCGAATAATCCATAGCCTTTTATAGGTGGTGTATTATGCTACAGAATACAATTGATGGATGGACCTATATGAGTGTGGAGTGGGGATGCAACTATGAAGTTTATGGAAAAAAAAATCTAGAGCACTCATGAAAACCAGGCGCGCGCATGGCCTATTAGCTCAAAACCGCGATAAACAACAAAGTGTGTACGCGTATATTATGATAGATAAGATACTAAACTTACAAAAGAATTCTTATTTCATAGAAGTTTTAAAGTTCACCAATTATTCTGTAAGTTTAACCTTATTTTATCTAGGTCTAGTTCATAGTCCAAGTGTGATAACCTGACAGGTCATCTCATGATTTAAAACCAAATTTTGTGTTCCGAGGGCTTTAAACCCTCATTTATCCCCGGTCATTTGTGTGCACAGTCCGGGCATGTTTTCGAAAAGCTTTTGTGTTAAAAGTTGATAAAAATAGGGATTTTTCATTAAAAACATCATCTGAGTTGACTTTGGTCAACATTATTTTGTAAGCGGGCCCGGATTCGTATTTTGACAGTCCCGGTACGTCCATTTCAAAATATGGAATATAGGCATATGCCTGGATAAGATTTGGAGGTCCCTAGCTCGAGTTATGAATTTTTGTTAAAAATTGTAAGTCTGAAAATTTAATGGTTTTTTAAGAAATTGTTAATGTTTGATCTTGTTGATATCGGACCCGTATTTTAGTTCCAGAGCCCGGTACAGGTTCATTATAATATTTAAGTCATGTGTGTAATTTGGTGAGAAATGGAGTTGGTTAGACGTGATCCGGACGTCCGGTTGAGAAAATAAAAATTTCAAAACTGTTCTTGAGAATTTCATTTGATTTGGTGCTAAATTCGTAGTTCTAGGTGTTACTTTGGTGATTTGATCGCGCGATCAAGTTCGTATGATATTTTTAGACTTGCGTTGTGAGTTTCAGATAGGCTACGGAGTGAAATTGGACTTGAGCATTGCTAATATCTGCAATTTCTAAGAATTAGCCTTTATGCGAGATCAGAGTTTGCATTTGTGAGCATGATAGCTTCGCATTTGCGAGCTACTCATCGCAAATGCGAAGAGTAGCTGGGCCAGGTAGTCCTCGCATTTGCGAAGTTGGTCTGGGGAAGAGGTTCTTCGCATTTGCAAAGAAGGGGGTTGCAATTGCGATCCCAAATCTGCATTTTCAAATAATATGTTTTCATTTGCAACAGAAGCAGAAATGCGACAGGTTCGCATTTGCGATACCTTTCTCGCAATTGCGAAGATCAAGTCGCAAAGGCGACATCTGCAAATGTGTAAAAGTGAAGTTAGGCAGGATTTTTGATTCATTCTTCATATTTTCAAAACATAAAATACAAGAGGCGATTTTTCAAAGACTTTTTCTTCCCCAGATCATAGGTAATTGATTTAACTAGTTTCTTTCAATCTTTCACTTTATTTTACAAGATTTCAACTTAGAATCTAAGGTTTTCATGGTGGAATTGGGAATTTTTGGGTAGAAACTAGGGACTTGATAAATTTGGGATTTAGACATCAAATTGAGGTCGGATTCCAAAATCAATTACATATCTAGGCTCGGGGGTGAATGGATAATCGAGTTTTGGTCCGAATTTCGGATTTGGACCAAGCGGGTCTGGGTGTTGACTTTTACAATAATGGCCTAAATTGAATTCTTATCGATTGTGGGTAATTCCTAAGGTTTATTTTGAAATGTGTGGTTGGTAATTTGCTAGAAATTGTTGGTTCGGAGGCGCTTTTGAAAGGCAAAGATGTGATTGAGCTTCGAGTGGCCTTTTGAGTGAGGTAAGTGTTGTGTCTAACCTGGATTTGAGGGAATGAGGAACCCTCGGACTTTATGTTATGTGAATTCCATGTGAGCGGCGCATATGCAAGGTGACGAGTGTTTGTACGCTACTGAATTATCTATTTTTCCCTGATTTACTGCTTTACCCTAACTGTTTCCTTACCTGTCTTAATTGCTATATGATCTAGATGCTTAGCTTGATTTTGATATATGGTGGGATCGGATCAGCCATTCGCGTAGACTTGAGGTACGGCTGTTCAGCGCCCGCAGCTCTTGGAGTTCTCATCCTCTGTCTATTTAGCTCTGTACTTTCATTCAAACAGCGTTTTATTTATTTCAGACCTTATGTGTATTACTCTAGTAGTTCGTGCACTCATGACACCTGGCTCAGGGAATTATAATAGGTATTTGGGTAGTTCAACTTTCGCATTGTTACTTTAAATTCATTCAGTTATCTCAGTTCTTCTTTAATATTTGATTTAAACTGTAAAAAGGAGTAGATTGTTCTAAAGTTGGCTTGCCTAGCAAGTGAAATATTAGGTGCCATCATAGTTCCGATGATGGAAATTTCGAGTCGTGACACCAAAAGACACCAAATTCGACGCATTATGCTCATTTGTGAAAACCAAGCAAGTTATTTTATTATTTTTTAACATTTTTTGAGATGTGGGAGATTGATAGAAAAATACTTTTGATATCTCAAAAAGAAATATTCTAAAACTATGTCTAGATTCATTTTTTTTTACTATTATATTAATGAGCCATTATTATAATAATTATTTTAAATATATTTGTAATAGAAAATTAGTTTAATTTTGCAGTCAATTGGAACAAAATTAATCTAGCTATTGAATGAGATTTGAATCTTACTGTTTTGTTACAAAATTCTTTACGTCTATTACATTATGCCTTAATGGCTTAAATCTTTATCAGATGTTCATATTTTTTGGACTATTTATATATACTGCTTTGTGATTATTTGATGTATGAAAAAAGTGTGACAACAAAGTAAAATCTTTTATACTATTGTGATGTTGTTAATCTTTATTGTTTTTCCTCATAATTTATACTAGAAGAGCTTGTTAAATCTTGGGAATACATCTAATTTTATTTGTGATGGTTTGGATGAAATATCCTTAAGGACAGTGTCTTTGACACGCATCAAGCTAAATCTTATTTTCCGTAATCCAATATTATCCAAGAGGTATAACTTCTTCTTCTTTTTGTCTCTTTACTTTTCGCCTAATATGTAAATGAGAGAGCACATATATCAAAGCTGGTATCTGGGAGAAACAATCTGTAGAGGTATTAGTTTATCTTTGTAAGAATTTTAGTATAATGAAGAAACAAGTAGCCCTCAGGATAGTTAAATCGCGCAGATGTTTTTCTTTTCTGTCATTGTGTCCGTTGTATATTAAAAACCGCAACATTACAACTCAACTAACATAAGTTTTCATCAAACATCACTGCCATAGCATTAAAATCTGAGAGGCAATTTAGGACTTACATATTCAACATCCTAATAAAACACATGAAAGAGCGGTTAACATTGGAGCAAAAATGCCAACCTAAATGAAGACAATTTATACGTATTTAAAGAAAAAACCTACTAGATATCTAGGTAAATTATGACAAATTAATTCCCACCATTTTAAGCATTCACGTGCATGGTTTAGGTGTCTAATAGGAGTAGCAAAGTCTTTTCTTAGAGTGATGAAGAATAGTTTTTAGCCTTCTTTCTGGAGCTGCAACTACATTAGAAAGGGGAGAATTTCAGATTGCAGGTTATTGGTCAACTAGCTAGAAGATCCGGATTCAACACACATTCGGGGAGCAAAACAAAGTAGTAGATCTTTTGGCAAAGTAAGGAATTGCGGGATGCGTAACAAGATACTAGCATAATTAGCAGTTCCTCTTGTGTTTTAAAAGCACTGGAGACAGACAAATTAGGAACTATTTTTGCAAGAGCAACTACTAATCATAATATTACTATAACACATAGTGCACAGGATAGCACTCAATTCGTACTAATGCATATCAACATGTAATTAGAGTTATCTCTCGAGTTAAAAAAATCAAACACACAAGGGAAAAAGGGGCTTTTTTTTTTTTTTTTTTAAGTGAAAAGTGGAGAATTACATAAGGCTAATTCATTACTGTTGACCTGAGCGGTTTTGGTTTTGATGATTGACAAAGGAACGCATGTATGAACCGGGTCCATGTACAATGTACACAAGTGACAAACAAAATCAAGCAAAAGGCATGCACGTGAAAATAAAAAGTATAAGTGGTTATATCTGATATTCCCTGAACGAAAAGGTTGCATATTTGATAAGGGTCAGGACTCCTTACTTGAAGAGAACTCTATCCAAGATAAGGAAAAAGTTAGATGTTGAAGATAACTAGAACGTAATGTACTCTTCCACCAAGGAAGAGTAAAGCATTAGACTTCTAGTTACTGTTATTCACTAACTCTATGTATATCTGTTATGTTCTCTTTTACAGGTGACACAAATAAAGGAGTGAAAGCACGAATTGAGAGCAAAATAGCAAGGCATTTTGTGAGCAATTCATGTGAGATTTAAGAGTGTGATCCAGAAGCTACACGAACCATATTGAAGAACCAATTCCTTAAAGAGTTTTATATGTCTTTCTTTATTTCTAGTTCAAAGTGTAGTAGGCGCTTTGAGTTGTACCTTTCAGCTTTCTTAGAAGCAAATTGTACTTGGTACCTGAGTTATATTATTCAAGTTAGAATTAACTTGAAGTAGTCGCAACAGCCTGTGGCGTATTTCTACAAGGTTTAGAGTTAATCCTTAAGTTAAAGTTAACTTGAAGTAGTCGCAACAGCCTTGCGTGTTACTATAAGGGTTAGAGTTAACCCTTAGGTTTGCAAGAGTTTGTAAACTTTATTGTTGACTCAGAGTTGTAGTGAAGTGTTTGAGAAAAATCCTTCTAAGTAGTAGGTAGTAGCTTTTTAACCTTTTGAGTTGACTATTTTCTACGTAAAAATCATTGTATTCTTTACTTTCTGCATTATTTATTTCGAAATTATAGTGTAAGGACTGCATAGAAGAATCAGGTCCTTCTACAATCTAGTGCATGCAAAAATTGGACACCACACAAATCACCCACCCCCTCTCCCCTCCCGCGTGGTATTGAAGTATAAAATATCAATTGGTATCAAAGCAAGTTATCCTTGAAGAGGCTAGCACCTTAGGAATAGATCAAGATGAGTGCACTATCTCAAAACTGTAAAGAGCAATCCACCACTATCCAATGATCAGTATTATTGCTTATGGAAGGAAAGGAGCAGAGATCACTTGAAGATGACTGAAGGATGCTTCAAATGTATAAAAGGAACCACATGATCAAGAACTCTCCTATGTGGGAAGTCGAGTGGAAAAAGAGAGATCTAAAAGAAGAAACAGAAAGAAGGAACGATTTCATGATAAGAAGAAATACAACAAAGGACCATCCAAAGCAATGGTTGCTACCTGGAAAGAATGTTCAGATGAGGACATTGATAATGATGATGATGATGATGAGTTGTTATAGCAATTCAAGAATCTGATGAAAAATCTGAGATAAGTTTGTTGGACCTAAAGGATAAAATTAAATTCCTTTCTAAAGATAGACTATCAGAACTGTTGCTAACTTTAATTGATGAATCTAAGAATATAAATTGTGAAAAATAATAGTTGTCAAAGGAGTGTGTCATTTTGAAAGCAAAGTGTAAAAACTTTGAACTTAGGGCTTGTGAAACCGAATGAAAATGTCGTGTTGAAGAACCAGGTTCATGCACTTGACACATCTGTTCTAGAACTTAGATCTGATAATCTGAAATTAAAATTAGGAGCAGGTAAAGAAAAAGCTAGTGACACACAACTCTTACTAGAAAAGGATTAAGGAAAGGTAAAAGATGAGCTACATAAAAGGGATGAACCGGTAAGAACCTTGAAAGAGGGCTTGACTAAGGTTAAGCATGAGCTAGATAGAGCATGTAAATAGAACAGGTCCTGTGATGCATTTTCATGGCTACAAGAACATCACAGTAGCAATAGAAAGGGACTTGGCTTTGACAACTCTACACCGAAATGGAATACCAAAAACAAGTGCCTCACATTCCTGAGAATAAAATTTGCACGCAGTGTGGCAGCCTGATCACTGTAAGAGTGAATACACTGCAAAAGAAAAGTCAACTAAGAGACACTTACACATCAAAGGTCTAAGTCAATAAGCCAAACTGGATTATACAAGATTTGCTGACAAAAAGTACTATAAGGACGAAAGGACCGGTTATTTTCTCTAGTTCTATATTAGCTGAGTTAGGCTGAAAAGAGATTGGCCTAACAATAAAGTAAAGTAGAGGACTTTGAGATCATCTATAGAAATTGAGCATCAAATGAAATGTTTTCATGGTTAATTAGTGAATGGCTCCAATGATATCTATTACTATAAAAGTTCACAAATTTCCATAGCAGGATCAAACCAGCAAAAAGTTTGGCTTCTTAACTGAAGAAAAAGAAAGAACGATAGAATATTTGGGTTATTATTCTACTCCAACTTGCAATCAGGTTCATTACTTAATATTTCACTCAACGTACCTTGGAACTTTTTCTTTTTTTTTTTTTTGGGAAATTTCCTGAGAACCACAAGAATTGATGATGTGCATCAGATCTAGCAAGAACATTTATATTTATATATGATTCTCCTTTTTTAACATTAGTTTCATAAAACCACTAGATTTGACAGGATTTGTATATGTTCGATCGAGAAACGAAAAGTATTCTTAAATTAATACTCAACTTTTATAGCCATTAGAGAAAAATCTGAGAATAATAATTAAATTTTATAGCCATGAAGAGATCATAAACAACAAGTTATTTAAATCACTTCCTTTTTTTCCTTTTGGATAACCAAACATGGATTATCTTATTATTCCATGGCTGAACAAGTTGCTAAAAGAAATGGTCATAGCAGACTTAGTTTGCATAGAAAAATAAAAAAGAAAGATTAACCCCAAAAAAAACAAGAAAGATTTCTAATGGACTGCTTAGAAATTCCAACAAATGAAGCACACAAAAACAAGAAGGAAAAAGGAAAATTTTCACAAAATCAAAAGGATAAATTTCCAAACAGTCAAAGGAGCTAAAAATTAAACCAAGCTTAATAATGTACAAATTATATCCATTGATTTTTCTGAAATCTTTTCAACATCAAAAAGTAAAAACTCTTGAAATAAACCTGACCTAATATTGTGGCCTGTTTGCTGAGTTCCCATTCCATCCTCCTCCTCCTCCTCCTCCTCCACCTCCACTTTCCATTTGAAGTTGACCATTTGGTGGCATATTCAGTGGTAAATTAAGAAAAGGAAGTCCAATTGATGGATCAGCGCCAAAATTACCACTTCCACTTCCACCAGATGGTTGTGACACTCCTTGTTGCATCTGAATTGACTCATTCTCTTCATCTAAAGGCAATCTCTCATAAGCAACATTAGTGAAAGAAGAAGCAATAACTATAACTGGACCTGAAGCAATTAATGCGCCCACAACATTTCCACCAACAACTTGACCTTGTCCACCAGCTAAATATATTGTTAAGCTAGTTGCTCCTGGTGGTGCTGGTGGTGGCAAAAAAGATCCTGCTAATGATAATATCTCAAACCTACCATGTAACGTCACCACTGAACCGGCAGCCGCTGGCTGCCGTATGGTGACGTTATTAACCGTACCGCTACCACTCAGTATACAAATTCCTCTTTGCCTTTTTCTTGCATAAGTAGCAACTGATTCAAACACATCATGCCCACTGCTCACTTCCAAAATATGTGCGCGAAGCGCGTTCGTGCTTTCTCTAGTGATGATCACTGGGGGCTTAGGCTTGTTTTTCGAACCAGGCGGACGACCTCTAGGCCTACGTCCTACAACGTCGCCACCCTGTTGATGAGAAGAGATATCGTTGTTGTTGTTGTTGTCATCGGAAAATTGATTATTCCGATTGTTTTCATCATCTTCGGAATCATGTGGTCTATGGAGATGATGAGGAAGAAAACGATGAGAAGCTGAACCTAAGTCTAAACCAGCCATAAACAACAACAGATAACAACAACAAAAGTAGTGAACAGAAAACAAAGCTACAATAAAGTATGATATATGATATGATTAATAATAAGCAAAATTAAAACTCAAAGAATACCCATGAGAAAAATATACTTTTTTTTCAAGTGAATATATATTTTATGAAAAAACGGAAGAACTTCAACCCTAGGAACGAATAGAAAACTAAAGAGAGAACAGAGAAGAAATGGAGAAGGAAGAGAGAGAAAGTGGCAAATGCAGCTATTGTCGCAAAAGAAAAGTATACATAGTAAGGGTATAAAATATAGAGAATACTTTTATTCAGAGATTGGTTGGGGGTGGGGAGGAGGGGGCCGTGTAATGTAGTAGAAATACGATTTAATTATTGTTGCTTTCGATAAGAATAATGTTTAGAATAATAAAGAGAAAAAGAAAACAACAAAAGATAAGTTAAGAGAGAGGTTATGTATGATGTACATCTTTTCATGTGGGAGAAAGAAACATGTCATGATAATGATCGATAATATTTATCTAAGGCATAATACATGCGGAGACACCTAAAGTTGGCACGATCTTTCACTTAGACACTTAAACTAGGACTTTTTCCAATTAGACACGTTTCTTAGGAAATTCTCATACCAATTAGACACGTTTTTTGCTGGCTTACTAATTATTGTATAGGAATTTGCTGCAGCTTTGAATGAAGTTTTACCCGATGCTGAATTTAGGATGTGTGCTAGGCATATCTGGTCTAATTGGCATAAGAAATGGAAATGAGAGGAAAGGAGAAAATAGTTTTGGAGGTGCTCTAAATCTAGTTATGACGTTAAGTTTATTTGTAAGGATATTTGTAAAGATTTGTTATATTATACAAAAAAGTCAAAGGTTAGAGCCTAGTTTAAGTGTCTAATTGGTAGGATAATTGCCTAAGAAATGTGTCTAATTGGAAAGAAGCTTAGTTTAAGTGTCTAAGTGAAAGATTGTGCCAACATTAGGTGTCTCCGTATGTATTACGCCTTTATCTAATGTATGATATTCAGAAACCTCTGACCGAGAATTTAAAAAAAATATCTTGGACCAAGTTAATTTGCATCTTCACCAAAGTGAATGGTCCTGTTTATAAAAGAAAAACAAATTGTCGTGTTTATGGGCAATCATTCTTCCTGTTGAAATTAGAATTTAATCGTAATGGGACGGAAATATTATGGAATTTCCACTTGGATTGGCTAGGGTGGTGATGAAAATTAAATACTCCCTGAAGATGCACTTTTTATTAGTGATTATTTTCTTTTTAAAAACTTCTGATATTCCTTCATCGCCTTTTTCTTTTATAATAAAAATACAGAAATCGATATAGAGGGTGTTTGGCTAAGCTTATAAGGTGGTCAAACTAACTTATAAGTACTTTTTGGTTTATTTACGCTTTCGGTAAAGTTAAAATTACTTATAAGTCAAATGCTTATAAGTCAAAAATAAGCCAAAAGTCATAAGTTGGGTACTCTCAGCTTATGAATTTTTAGCTTAGCACTTTATGTTTGACCAAAATTATTACTATTTTATCTTTAAAATATTTCTTTTTAGAACAAAACTCCTACATTGATTGACGATTTAACCTCCACCCCCCCCCCCCCCCCCCCCCCGGTCGGCCTCTTCAAATTTGCAATTCTCATTGATTATTTAAGACAAGCAAATTCTCTATTCTTTTACATATTTGTATCTATGTGATTGTGTATTAATTTTGAATTGTATATAATAAATGAGGACATATCAAATTTTTTGTGTATTGCTTTCTAAGTGTTGCGGCGATGAAAACAGTGCTTTTTTCTCTTCAAATATTTTGTTCTCTTAAGGTTTATTTTTTATTGAGAAAATTTTGTCAATTTATTAATTATTATAACTTATTCTTATATGCTTATCATAAAATAAATTATATTTATCATAAAAATTATCTTATTTAAGCACAATTGTATTTAAAATAAAATGACAAAAAGAATATTTTGTATTTGAATCGATCTGGAATCTAAAAAATTTTGAAGAAATTACGCATTTATAAGTGGAAATAGTTCTAACGTTATTTAAGTCGTTGGTTATTTAAGTCATTTTAACAGAAAAAGAGCTTATCAGCACTTTTTATCAAATACTGCAGCAACTTATTATCAATTTCAGTACTTGTATCAAAACACGTAACTGCTTATTTATTAAATCAGTTTCAGCACTTAAAAGTACTTTTCAACACCTAATGCTTAACATCTACTTTAAATCATCTAATCCAAACGGGCTCATGGTTTCTTCGTACTACATATTGAAACATATTAACATGACTGGGATCGGTTATATATGTGTAGGTAATTAAAATCAATGGTACAATTTCCTCGATCTTCCAATGAGAGAACGAAGGCAAACACGGCCCGACATGATTATAATCGGGCTGGGAGCTCCAAACCTAGAAAGAAAGAATGATGTATCTGAGATAGGCACACGTCAAAACGATGTACCCCAGACCAAGTATGGCTTCTCACTACAACATTTTAGGCCTTTAACGACACCTGAAAAATGTGGCCTAAACTATAAAGAAGTGTAGCCTTTGATCAAAGGCCACACTTTATGACTAAGGCAACGCTTTTTCAGGGGTGGCCTAAACTAGCGTAACCTTTGCCCTAAGGCAGCACTTTACAAGTGTGGTCTTACAAGTACCCTCTATGGAAACGCTTTTCGTGTATATTGGCAATACATTAATAGTGTTGTCTTAGTTACTCTTTAGGCCATACTTTTCTAGCTCCTAAAATAACATTTCTAAAGCGTGGGTCTTGCTGCTATATAGGCCACAAATTTACCAATCCCTATTGCCACACTTTTGAAGTATGGTAATTTTGTAAGCTATCTATATATTATATATATATATATATATATATATATAATAATAAAGAATTTACTTATTTTTATATATCCAATAATCATATTAAGTATGAAGATCTCAAGCATTCAATTAACTGGAAGATAACAAAGGAATTATTCAAATGCATATAATTGCAATTAACTTCAAAAAAATGAATAAATCTTGTATGCAAGCAAATTGCTTCAATGTACATGCTAACAATTAACTTTACAAAATCATTCGTAATTATTATAGTATTAGGAATAACAAAAAATATAATTGTCCAAGGTCTTCATCATTAAACTCCAACAGATCAAATTTCCTTGTGGCTACCATTTCCAATTTGCTCACAAGAATTTTCCTACAAACTCAAAATAAAATTAGTAATTAGATAGAAATCAATAACATGCATGTCCATCACTTCCAAATCTGTCACCTGACTTGTTTGCAAGCAAACCTTTAATGTCCATCGCAGCTACAGTTGGTAGGCCAATTGCCATTGATAAGGCCACACAAGTTAAGTCACGTCCGAGCACAGCGAGAGTGAAGGTGATCTTGTATCTGCTGGATCAACATCAAGAGAGGTGAGGCTGCAAAACATTGACAGAAAAGGTAAAGAATTTCATATGATAATTCGTATGTATTTTATCAGAAAAGGCATGCCTATTCAATTCATAACCATCTGAGAAAAAGACCATGGCTTTGTATTACCTGTTGAAATTAAATAGTAAGGTGTCACCATCAGTCTATCACAGTTTTGCTCTCATAAGAAATGGATATTATGAAATAGAAATTACCATGAGGAAGAACATCCAAAGAGATGCAGATGATTTAGAAGGACCTTTCTTTCCTGGCATTCGTTCAGCTCTCAAATGTGGATAGGACTTAATTGTCCTCCTAAGGCCTTCCTGAAGAAAATAGAGCCACGCCTTACAACTACAACAAATTATATAACGAGAATAAAAACAAAAATAAACAGCAGAAAATGATCGAGAGTAAATAAATGAGGCCCCGCAGCAAAATGGTAGCTTTAAAATATCTAACGTACAATTGTAACACATGAATATCAGTGTCTTATATGAAACATAAGTTGAAAGTGACATGTACGACATATTTGACAGGAAGATGTGTACTCATTCCTGCAGTAATGATGCGGACATTCAGAAATTTTTTGGTATTTAATATCAACGGCAAATAATACATTTTTGCAGAAAATAGTTTACCATATTTTTATTACATGAAAAGATCCACAAAGAAGTTACAAAGAGAGAAAGCAATGCAGAAAAGACCATAACAATCCCTAAAAATTTTGGGAGCATCTGAGACAGACATGGTATGACTAAATTTTATAAGGAGTTATCAGGAGCAATTGATTGACTGCAAGGGAAATACAGGAACCTGAAGTGGGACAATAGGTGTGTATCCTATTAGATCACTTGCTTTTGAACAACTAAATATTCTGCTACGAGATAGGAGTCTGATTCTTGAAGGACTCAAATGTGGAACCTTCATTCCATAAGGAGCTAACAGCTTATAAGTCAGCTCCACGAAATGCGCAATAGGCATCATAACAGAAGCAGGAATTAAAGATTTTTCAAAAATTACAGAATATGAAAAAACAAAGAAACATTACATTCCCAGCAGCTTTCTCTGCAGCTGCTCCTCCTGATGCTAGGGCTCGTTTTGCACACACATGAGCATGTGCTACATTCTCCATGTAAGTGAAATCATACATGTTGTTGCCATCACCAATAATGAACTGTATAAGAATTAGAGAATTAAAGCTAAAAGTCAACCAAATAGTGAAAAATTTTGGAATGCATCTGCAATTTCCCACTCTTCAACTCTTTTAAGTAGGTTAATTTGCTATAGAGAATGCCAATAATGATAAGTGACATGGAAGAGAATGTACAGATCACTTGTTAAGTTCCTCAAGATAGATTTAATCAATGCTATACAAGCTTCCAACTACTATAACAGTAAATCATACCTATTATATATGTCTAGTTTCGGATGTAAAGGCTTGCATATATCACGAATGTGATGCAGACCGAAAAGACGCATGAGTAACCAAAATATGGCTCTAAAATCACCTTCAATTTTCCTGCCTTTGCAGCTGCAACTAACGAAGGAACGAGCAGCCTATCACCAAGGCCAAAAAGATTGCTAGGTCTAATGCAGCATGTCAGCAGCCCTTTGGTACAATTTGACTTGATAACAAGTGCCTCTCTTTCAGCTTTGGTTGCAGAGTAGGAATCATTATGCTAAAAAATTTTATCAGTATTCAGTAACTAGTGTATGGTTATGCGAGGATTTATTTTTCACTTGGATGGAGTATATAGCAGAAGAAGGCACTACCTTAGTAGGATATGGCAGTGATTCATTCCCATTTAGAATTCCATGAACTCCATCAAACACCACACTGGGAGAGCCGATGTAAATAAGTCTTTTCACTTTCAGCTCAATGCACGCATCAATTATATTCCGGGTTCCTTCACATATATTTATGTTGAAAAGAGATATAAATAAAAATTTCATGTAAAGACAGACAATAAAAGAGAATTAAGAAGTTGTGACAATAGAACTGCTGACGTAACTTCAGAAAAATCATTTTTCTTCTTAACATAGTTTTTTAAAGCTTTCCCATTACCTTGCACATTAACTGAATAGTGGAGCTGGTGATTTTTGATTGATGAATCTGGAGAATCCATGTGGAAGACAACCTCATCTCCTTCACAAGCAGCAAATATCAAATTAATAAAGTTAAGACACAACAACGTAATAAAATGGGCTATCTCCTATGTCACATGGACTCGGGAATAAATGCTGGCAGATAAGTATCTGGTACAGGTATAAGGTAGGGTACATCATATTTTTAGCAATCTAGTGTATCTTGAAAGATACACATATGTGAAATTAGAGTGTCGGAAGCCGGATTTTCACCAAGGGAATTCAAGAAATAAGTAAAAAAATAAACCCACGAAGGAATTAAGGGGATTCAATAGCGAATATAAATACAAAAAAATTTTTAAACTTATATATATAGTGCAATTTTTTCGTCACCCTGGCTCCACCCATGCATATATCCAAGTAACATTTATCTAGCATGGATACTTGGAGGCAAACAAATACTCCATGTAACATAAGTAATCTCAGATACTAAAGTCAAAATGATAAATTTTGATAAAATAGCTAGGATGACTCAGGAAAAGTATATATGATACAAGGCTTACTCTATATAAAACAATTGGAACATAGCAAATCACCTAATTGATTCCACACTAGAGCTGAAAACAGAAGGAACCTTAATTGATAAAATAAAGCTAGAAGAACTAGTAACCTCCTCTAAACATTTTGGACATGGTAATAGAAGAATTTACTAGTAAATAAGTAACCAATATAGAACCAAAACAATCATATTCAAGAGTCAAAAGTATCTAATTTTTGGGCGAAAAACCAACTGCAAGTTCACTAGAAAAAGCAATAAAACCATATTCAAGAATTAGTAACCTCCTCTAACCATTTTAATAGAAGAAATTACTATTGTAGAAGTTCTCATTTTTGGGTGTCAAAAACAAGTAAGGATTGAAAAATCAGCAAATCAAGAATGGACCTTTGAGGACTTGGGATTTGTTACGAAGATCCAGGGATGCATATACAACACGTCCTGATTGCAGGGCTTGACCAAGTATACCCTTTTCCTCAACAGGCTTAAGTTTAATGGATGGACCCAAATCAGCAATGCGGACATGATGGATTTCATAACGAATCAGCATTTCCACTAAATGCCGAGCAGCAAAGCCTCTTTCACCAGTCACCACACACCATTTCTCTTCTCCTTCACCCATTTACAGCAACAATACGGTAAAATGTACAATGCCTAGCAGTTCAGGTGTAGGAGATTCTTGAATGTCTGTATCCAATTTTGCCATAAACAAGACCTCTCGTGACAATGAAGCATATGTTAAAATGTAAAATTTCACATTCAGAAGATAATAGAGATAAACACAGATATTCCTTATAGCTTAATAAGAATTTATAACTCTATTAATTTTCTCCTGTACTTAATTAGCATAATTAACAAATGCACACCAGAAAATTTTTATGATTGGTTAATATTTCATAGCAAAAAATGACACAATGTTAGAAGAAATATAGTGATTTCTAGATTAGTATCGGTAAAGATAATATAATCACAATTTATTGCCCGCTGAATCCTAAGCAAGAACGAAAAATTCACAAATTTCTTCGATGTCTATGGTTTTAGGAGTCAACGTTAACAACTGAACTGAGAAAAATAAATTTTCTCATAAAACTCTCATCGACATGACTGTGCAATCGCAAGAAGAGATCTTAGTCGCTCATCTCGAACAACAGAAGATTATCGATCTTGAGTAAAGTTTAGCTATTCGGGTATATTAATATCAAATCAAAAGAAAAAAATTAAAAAGACGAAGCATGAAGTGAGAAAATAGCGCTCGAATCATCCAAACACAAGAAAGAGAACACCATACCAGTCAACCCAGGAGACAATAGTGGTGTTGCTTCGGTAATAGAAGTAGTGCGGAAGCCGAGTTCAACGAAACTATGGGGAAGGAAAACGAATTGGGGATGGGGAAAATTTTTTCAGTACTTTTGGAAAGAAGTAGATAGATGAGCATTATGTTACTGCCTTTTGAATTTTTAGAAAATTTTTGGGAAAACTTTTAGGGGGGAAATTTGGAGGGGGGGACAAAATTTTTGAGGGAAATTTTTAAGGCATGCCTTGTAAAGTATTACATTAGTTCAGCCAATAAAACTACTCTTTAAAAATGTTACAATACTTATAATAAGGGTTGTCAAATATTTTATTATTAGCCACAATTAAAAAGTGTAGTCTTTCCGTTTAAAAGGAATGCTTTTCAAGCGTTGTCTTAAAAACCGTAGTCAAAGACTCTACCCAATGGCCACCGTTTGAAAGCGTTCCCATAAATATTTTTTGCAACACTTCTTGGGCGTAGTCTAAAATAAATGTGGTTGTAGACCAAATTTGTTGTAGTGTCTGGACCTCGGAAGACACGGCGAACGGTTATCCACGATGGATAGGGGCGGCAATATTCGCCCTCAATCAGATTTTACGTTGTGAATCCCGTTCGGTATCAATTATGGATCAACAATTATCGAAAAATAAGATTTTGACCTTTTTTAGACTTGTACTAGGACTGAACTCTCCTACTATATAAAGGGAAAGTTTTTCTTTATCTTAACATATTGTAACACACAACCCAAAGCAATAAAAGTTTACTTTTGTCTTTTAGCCACTGCCTAAGGCATTGTTCATTTGTTCTTTTCTTCATTCGTGACCGAGTTTGTACCAAGGGTCCAATCGAGGACGAGTTCCACTGTTCAATCTGAGATCAAGCTTGGTCATTAAATAGCAATTGGTTTGATCGTTTATTTTTTCTTTAATTCTTTTGCATGTTATTCTCAATTATGTGTATTAAATTAAACCATGTATCCTTTAAGCCGCATTCATATTTTATTGTTACTCATTTTTGGGGTAAATAGTTTGGGCCTACCGTGGGGATAAGGATAATAGTGATGATTTAATACGGATCTCTAAACACACCTTATTTTATGCTTGTTCTTTGAGATCTTAATTCCAAGTCAGCCTATGGATGTCAAACTCTAAGTCTTCTCACCTGAACATTGACGCTGAATCAGGCCATCACAATGAAAATAATAATGTGGTACCCAGTAATGATGTTCTTGTCGATCTCAATGGTGTCCCAGTTGTTGACCCAGTTGATGCCAACTCACAAGTGACCGTCAATATTAATTCTCCAACTGATACCAAAAATAGTGTTCGTGGGATACCCCAGACAATGGCTCGAGAAGCGCCCGAAAGTGAAGTTGATTGGGTGATCCTACGATTGATTTTGAAATGTTGCAGGCTCAATAAGAGGCAACAGCACAGCTACAGAACCAAAGCCATTCCCCTAATAGAGTCGAGCCAAAAATACTCGGAGAGAGAAAGAGTTGCCGTGAGACCACGAAGCCGAGCCCAGAGAAACATCAGATGTAATAAGATGCTCGAAGCGTTAACAAAATGGGTGGACTAAAGAGAGAAAAAGATTGAGGACAACGAATAGAAAGTGAAAACATACAACTCCAGGGTCGATCAGATCCCGAGAACACCTCCGATAATGAAGGACCAAACTCCAAAAAATTATCCAGAAGCCCTTCTTCCATATCGCGGCACCGAAGCCGATCCCAAAGAGGTTTCAAATGTACGACACTCCCAAATATTATGGGACCACAGATCCAAATGAGTATGTAACCTCTTATACATGCACAATCAAAGGGAACGACTTAGATGATGACGAAATCGAGTCGGTGTTGCTGAATAAAATTTAGGAAACTTCGTCCGAGGGAGCAATGATATTGTATCACAACTTACCTCCAAATTCCATTGACTCACTTGCTATGTTTGTAGATGCTTTTCTAAAGACCCATAACGGAGCCAAAAAGATCGATATCAGAAAATCAGATATTTTCAAGATCAAAAAAAGGATAAGAGATGCTCTAGGAGTTCGTGTCAAGATTTCAGATTGAATGGATTTATTTGCCACTAGTTACGAAAGATTGGTCTGTTCAGGCATTCACTCGTGACCTCAATCCCTGAAGTTTTGTGGCCTCTCAACAGCTAAAGATAATTTTTTTATAGTTCCCGGCGATAACTTGGGTTGATGTTCACAATAGGTACCAATCGAAGATTTGGGTTGAAGATGACTAACTCAGGGCACCCTCTGGATCCGCTTACCCCATCAGAACCGATGGTAGATGATCACGCCCAATGTATATCCTCTAATTAGGATTCTGCGGACGTTACAAATAAAACCCAAGTATTAAGCTCAGGGTCGAATCCTCAGAGAGTCAACCTAACAACTGCTATCTTTAAACTCA
>MU673245.1:0-18988 GCA_026770625.1 Nicotiana glauca
AATTTGGATTGAATTACAACTTTGGAACCTTTTGGGCGGGATTATTGCCGAACCATTATATCATCTGCCCCAGTTCTAATTTTTGGGGGAATTGGGATTTTATTCGGTGTGACTGAACCCCAGAGAGAGGCTGCCTACGTATCCTTTCGGAATCAAGTCAGAACATAGTTCAGGAAACTACATTTTTGTTTTTCTTTTGTTTTTCTGTTTCGCTTCATTTTCTCTTTCTTTTTCCTTTCCTTTTCCTCTCTTTTTTTTATTTCATTTTCTTTGTCTTTTCTTCCTTTTCTTTCTCTTTTTTTTTTGTATTTTTCTTTTTCTTCTATTTTATTTTTCATTTTTCAATTCTTTCTTCTTCTTTTTTCCTTCCTTTTTTTTAATACATTTTCAGGTTCCAAAGAGGGTAGTCAAAGAATGGTAACCGGCTCAAAGGGTTTGCAAAGGGTTGATAGTGTTTGGGTAGCGAGAAAGAAAGCCTTCGTCATCCCAACCGGAGAATATTAGAACTATATGGAGGATCCAACATAGTACCTTTTCACTGCATTTGTATTAACAGTTATTTTGGGACATTTCCTTCGATGTGTCCCAAGTACAACGCACTCTTTTGGCAGTACTTTTGTTGCAATGTATGGAACTTTCCACTCTGGAACCAATTTTCCTTCAACTGATCCAACTTTTTTGTCTTATTTCCTCAAACTTATCCTCTTTGCATTCTAGATCTTGACTCATTATTTCGAGGTCTGATAACTTTCAGGATCCGGGCATGAAGTCCGCAAGCATGTCATGTTATTGAAATCTGCATTTAACAGAACTGAAAAGAGAATAAGAAAAATGACAAGGTTATGAAAAGAGACATTCCTGAACAATGAAATATTAATTTCATTTGATTTTTTTTTATTTTTATTTTTAATTTTGAAGAAGAAGGGTTTACGTCGGAAAGTAAGACAATAAAGTAAAACATCCGGATCACACCCTGATATAATTCGGATGCAGAAAGGATAGCAAGACTAGTTACCGAGACTCCCGTCTAATGGGAAACTTTCGTGCTTAGCGGCCATTTTGTGGCTTTCCTTCTATCTCGGCAATTGCTGCAATGGCCTTCAGTGCCGGATCACATTCCTCAGCTTCACAAATCATTCCGACCATAAGCCCTTCCAGTGTGTACCTTTCCTTTTATTTTATTTTATTTTATTTTTTAAATTTAATTTTTTTTTTAATTTTTTTCGCTCTATTTTTTTTATTTTTTTTCTTCCGCTCTTTTATTTTTAGGCACTCTTTTTTTTTCACTCTCTTTTTTGCTTGTCACTCTTTTTTTTTCCTTTTTTTTTTGTTGCTACTTCTTTTTCTTTTTCTTTTTCTTTTTCTTTTTTCACACTTTTTCTCTTTTTTTTTTCAATTTTTCTCTCTTTTTTTTTCAGTTTATTTTTCACTCTATTTATTTTATGACTATGATCGAATTCGGTGGGGATTGCCTACGTATCATACCCCGCATGAATCAAATTTTGTGTAGTTCGAGAGATTGGGAATGGAGTAAGTAAACTAAATTTTTTTAAATGCTTTAAAAGAATAAAGGAATTTGTTTTTTTAATTTTTGTTTCTTTTTTTTTTGGAATTTTTAAAAAAAATGCTTTAAAAGAAGAAAAGTATTTTTTTTTGTATTTTTTTTTAAAGAAAGACTTCTAAAAATTTATTTGATTTTGATTTGTACTTTGGGAATTTTAAAAGTAAAAAGAAAATATTTTTGTTTGAATTTTCAATTGTTTTTCTCTTTTTTCAAAGAAGAAAGAAAATATTTTTGGATTTTGGAAGTTGCCACTTAATTTTCGAAAGAGGAATTTTTTTTTTTAGAAGACAAAAAAATTTGGATTTCTGAGTTTTTATTTATTTACAAAAGAATTTCGTAAAGAAAAACAATTTTTTTTTTGGACTTTTCAAAATTTTTTCTGACCTTTACAAAAGAAATATTTCTAAAGAAGAAAAGTATTTTTGGATTTTTGTTTCTAAAATTTTTCTTTTTGGATTTTTTTTTTGGGAAAACTACTTCAAAATGACGGAAACCCATATTTTGGATTTTGATTTTTTAATAATTTTTTTTTCATATGAAATTCATTAGAATGAAGGAAATCATTTTTTTGAGTTTAAAAATACTTTTTTTTTTTATTTTTCTAAGGAGAGATTTCCAAAGAAGGAACTAAAGGAAAATATTTTTGGATTTTTTTTTTGAAAATTGGGGTCGGAACCGATGAGGTTTATCTACGTATCTCACATCCGGTGAGAATCAGACCCGCGTAGATCGGTCAAATAAGCTAACTCTTTTTTATTTTTGGAATTTTTGAAAAAAAAAATGCTTTAAAAGAATAAAGGATTTTTTTTTTGAATTTTTGAATTTGACTCTATTTTTATTTTTGAAAGAAAGACTTCTAAAAATTCCTTTACTTTTGATTGGAACTTTGGGAATTTTAGAAGTAAATAGAAATTATTTTTGTTTGAATTTTTATTTGTTTTATCTTTTTCTAAGGAAGAAAGAAAATATTTTTGGATTTTGAATGTTACCTCTTAATTTTCGAAAGAGTAATTTTTAAGAAAAATATTTTGAATTTTTGAGTTTTTGTTTATTTATAAAAGTACTTCTAAAGAAAAGCAAAAAATATATTTTTTTTTTACTCAAAATTTTTTAATTGACATTTACAAAAGAAAGATATCTAAGGAGTATTTTTTTTTGGATTTTCGTTTCTAATATTTTTTTTATTTTTTTTGGAAAAATACTTCAAAATGAAGGAAACCTGTATTTTCAGATTTTGATTTTTATTGATTTTTCCGATGAAAGACATTAGAAAGAAAGAAATTATTTTTTTAGTTTAAAAACTACTTTTTTTTTCTTTTTTTTTTCTAAGGAAAGATTTTTAAAGAAGGAACTAAAGGAAAATATTTTTGGATTTTTTTGAAAAATAGGGGTCGGAACCGATGAGGTTTGCCTGCGTATCTCACATACGGTGAGAATCAGACCCGCGTAGTTCGGTCAAAAATAGACTATTTTTGAAAACAAGACTCTTTCTTATTGACAAACACACTATTTCGGCAAACAATACTCTTTTTTATATTTTTTTTTCAACAACAAACTATTCTAAAATAAAAATAGTGCTGGACTCTTTTTTTTTTTTAAAAATGAATTTTCTTTTCCCTTTTTTTTTCAAAAATTGGAGTTTCGACACTATTTGGTTATTTTCTAAAACAGATAATCAACTCTCTGCACTGCTATTTCTCTCCCGTTTTTTTTTTTCAAATACTCCAAAATCGATCAACATGAAGTCTGAGACAAATAAATGCACAAAAAACAAGTAGGATGCATCTGGATGGTCTTTTTCATTTCAGGTTGCTAGCCCTAGACGGACCCAACCCCTATGTTGAGTCCCCTAAGTCAAATGCAACATGATTCAAATAAGTGTTCCTACTAGGGATCCGGCATGAAGTCACATTTTTCTAGGTTCAAAACCTGGGTATGCGTTCTAGACTGTGTACCCGAGCGGACAACTCGAGTCGAGGAGGGGCAACTTTCCGGGAACCAAAAGGACATCCGGCTAAGTAACTTGTCCTACCTCTTTCTTACTTTAAGGTATGACACTAACAGAATAGGGAGTCTCAACCAGTAAGCAACATCCCCGGAGGTGAGAAGAGAAGGGTTTCGGCATAATTTATATATACAGTTCAGACAATATCAAAGCGGTAAAACATTTAGCACTTTTAGCAGGAAAATATGTAGGAAAATCAGATAAAGCCGAAAATAACAGTTATTCCAAGCTCGAATTCTTAAACCCTGAACCGAAGTTCTGGGTCTATTGTCCCCAGCGGAGTCGTCAAATCTGTCACACCTCCTTTTTACGCACCTACCCCGAGGGATAATATATAGGGGAGTTTTTCCATTTAAAGTGACATTATTCGAAATGGGATTATTTATGCTTTTCAGAGTCACCACTTGGGAAAGGTTTGGCTTTTGGTGTCCCAGGTCACCGATTTATCTTGAATCCCAAATCGAGGAAATTTTCGACTTTTCAAATGAAGTCTGCGAACCAGAAATTCTAAGTAAGGAATTCTGTTGACCCGAGGGAAGGTGTTAGGCACCCCCGGATCCCGTGGTTCTAGAACGGTCGCTTAAACTGTTATAAATGGCTTGATATCTGATTTTAATACATGTTATCCTATAGTGAAATTTTAAAGATCATTTACCGCTTTATTATTATTTTTTATGAGAATTGCGACGTCGTGAAAATACACTCGAACCACGTCACATCAATGTACCCATGGCTATTGACATATTTCGACTCCGTCGAGATTTGGATTTGGATCACATAAATGTGCATCCGAGTTTTAGGGAGGTAATGTTATTAAAATACGCGCCTAAAGAGTCTAACGCGTTATTATTTTGGGGAAGGTCGTGCAATTCGCTAAACGACCCATCCCGAATTCCAAATGTTTTATTTTAACCATTTATTGAGGGCACCGTAATTCATGCATTTTTGTTTGGCGAGGCTCACCTCACTTTATTATTTAAAGATCAACCAAAAGCGAACTATGATTTTCTATTTATGTTTTGTCTCTAAAAGGGCCTAATAAACTTACATTTAAAGTCCGGGCTTCAAATTCAAGTCCGGATTCAAACAAGAAGGGAGAACCTCTTAATTTGAATTTGCTACCTAACTCGAAAGCCCGAATTTATATTACAAATTAACACCCTATATTCCTATTATGATTTTAAAGGACTTTTGGCTTCTAGTATTTTTGGGCCTTGAAAGTTTAGCCCAGGCCTGTAACGTGAAGCCCAAACAATATAACTCAAGGTCCAACTCCTATCTAATTAGTGGTTGAATTGTTAGTGTTAACTGACTGTGGATTTAATTCATATGACTACTAGTCTGGACCAACCAAATAGTGGGAATAGAATTGATAGCTCATTGCTAAATCTATATTGTGTTTGAGGCCTGATTTTGTTTGCTTGAATAATATGCCAAAACAAGGATGAAATTGAACCATTTTTACATCCTAACTGATGTTTACTTATACTATTTGAGTTTCAACAAAAAGCTAGCAAACGCGACATATTTAGGTACAAACTTTATTGAAACAGTTAGTACAATTATGAACAAGCAATCCAAGTCCAAAATTTGATTAACTATTAACTAAAAATAAAAAAAAATAAAATAATTAATCAAATTAGTTAATTTCCTTTTCAATTAATGTAACATATTCAAATTAAGCATAAACAAACCAAATTAAGAGAAAGTTTTAAACTCATAAAATAACACAACAATCATATGGCAGTCATAATTATCAAAGAAACAAGAATACGGAGAAAAACTCAAGCAATCATGATTTTCGATTCACAAGATCTCCAACTCCGATTACAGCGTAAATTGAGCATTTGTTTCGCAAAAGACTAGAAATCGGAAACAGCGAACAAAGCAATCTCTCGAACCGAAACCCACTGATTCAATCGACTCGACGGTGAGGAGGGGATGAAGAAGACCAGAATATGGGGGTCGTTTTGGCTGCCCAGTGTATATCGTTTGTATATCGAATGTATATTGTGTATACCCCGTATATATCGAATGTATATCAAATGTATACAGAGTGTATGTCATTTGTATATCGTTTGTATATCGAATGTATATTGTGTATACCCCGTATATATCGAATGTATATCAAATGTATACAGAGTGTATACATCTCTTTTCTCACGCTCCCTCGAGGTAGATTTCTCGTTCTCTCTCTTATTTCTCCCCCAGCCCCGTTTTTTTTTCTGTCTCCTCTCCCAAAATCCCAGATCACTCTCCCTCCCTCTTTTTATTTTTGTTCTTTTTTATCTGTATATTTTCGTTCCCCCCTCTTTTGTTTGTGAGTGTGTGATATTATAACTTGTGTGAGGAAGTAGTGCTTAGTGAGAGAAGTAGGGGAGGAGGAATAACGTGAGGAGTGGATGGTTTTGGGGAAAAGGGAATAAAGTGAGGGGGGACAAAGGGGAGTGGGGGACAAAAGAGAATGAGGTGGGGACAAGGGAAAGTGGGAAAAATGGGTGAATGAGATATTAGTGAGATAAAAATTCAAATATGGTAAAAAATTAGGAGTTAACAGCCTTTTCCGGTCAAAATTGGTCATCATATCTTTACTCCTTCCCGAATAAAGAGGGGCAGCTGTTGATACCCAATTTTTCCCTATATATTTTCTATATATACTCAAATACTTTCAAAATAGCATGTGTATACATATATAAGCATGCCCAAAAGTTTTGGTATTTTTCCTCAATTTTTAAGGTTTTTGAGAATCAATTTGTTATCTATTTTAACATTACAAAATCCAAAATTATTCCTAAAATTATTATTTTTAGGTGAATAACTTATTTCATCCCATATTTACAACAAAATATAATTAATATGGTTTTGCATATTTTTACAAATTTATTTGGTATTTCTAAAGCTAAATTGCATATAATTGCAATTGTAGCCTATTTTGTAATTAATAGTATTTTATAATTATAAAATTAGTTTTAGTATTTTTAATTTAGCATCTGTATACTATTTATTGATTCAGCACTTTCAATTTATTTCAGAAATCCTTTTATTATTTTTTATAAATTAAAAGGGAGAAATTGGCTATTTAAAACTTGGCCAGATTTCATTACAATTTGAGCCAAATTGCGTCCCAATTCAGCCCAATCTTAACCCCAAATCAAACGACCCAATTACAATTTTTAAACCCGCCCCTGACCAAATTTCAAACCCACCCGGTCGGTCTTTTAATCTAGACCGTTGATCATTTTGATCAACGACCACAATTCCTTATTACCTTTTTTAATTCCCAAACCACCCTAACCCTATCTCATTTCCCAAATCCGCCGCCTAAAGTCCCTTCGTCTCTCATGCTCTCTCTAACACCCGAAACCCTAGCCGCCATTAATGGCTTCTCCGACCAAATTCCTCCGGCGTCCATGGCTTCCCAGGCCATGGACGGCCTGTGCTCTCTTCCCTTCACCCCAAATCGTGTTTGCTCAAGGCTTTCAAGGTTCAACCTCAATGAGGCATGTTCAGATCCTCCGCCGATTTGTGTTCCTATGGTTTCTCCGGCTTCGTTCCGACGTGTTCGAGCCTGTTCAGATCCTCCGCCGATTTGTGTTCCTGTGGTTTCTCCGGCTCCGTTCCGACATGTTCGAGCCTCAAGAGCCTAGATATGGTCCAGACCTGTTCCAGGCCAGATCCTTTCCAAGCCTTCTCGTTTCTAGGGTTTATGAGAAACCTTAAAAGCTGTTCGAGGCTCTTTCTCTCTTTATTTTCTTAGATCTGTGATAGATCTGTGGTGTACTCGAGGTTTCAAAGCTTTTTCCTAAATTTCTCTTTTTAAAAAATTAGTCAGTTTCAATTTAGGGTTTCTAAAACTTTTAAAACGATTTCTGTTTCTTCTTCTTCTTCTTTCTTTATGTGAATCTGCCTGTATATGCTTTGTTCTTATGTGTTTTCGCTTGTGCATATTCCTCTTATGTTCTTATGTTTTGCCGTTATTATGCATGTTCTTCTACTGGTGCTCTGTTATCTCTTCTACTGTTTCCACATCATGCTTTCACATGTCTAGCTTATGTGTTCCTTTACCATTTTCTTACTGAGCTTTTGTCTGCCTTTACTAGACTTTTGTTTGAACTCTAAACCTGTTTCGCCTACTGTTTCTTAAGTTCTATGTCGCCTCTATTCTCTCTTGAACTTGCTTGAGTTCGGAGCTTTTCTTGAACATGCTTTGTTTTTACTCTATTGCTTCAAACTTGCCATTATATCTATGTGCTTTCTCATGAGACTCTCTGAGTCTGTTCGATGGCTTGCCCTCTCCTTTCTGTACCCTACTCGAATTTGAAACCCTAGACTAAACTGGAATCTTTCGCTTATGATTTTGAGACTGTCTATGCCAACCTTTTCTTTCTTTCTTGACGCTTGTGTGCTTATATATAAGGGTTTTTCTTTCAAAAGGGTTCTACCAACTTGTAATCTCCTTTAATAAGGCTCGATTGATTGGTTATTGATTTTCCAATTGAACTTTCCCTCACCCTTTTTCTGACTAAGTTCATTCGAACAAAACTTTTTACTGGTTGTTTGATTGACCTACTTGCCTTATTTCTCACAAATCATGTACCATTCTTGCCTTAAATAATCCCTATGTATTTACTTGTGTTATGGTACTTTGGAAATGTTTTTTAATTATTCATCTTTCCTTAATTGTCTCACGCCCGTTTGAAATCAAACCCCTTAACCTTAGGGAGACCTTCTGTGATTGATTGTAAACTATTTTCTTGCCTTTTTTTCTTACTCGTTTTCTGCACTATAGGGGAAAACCTCAAAAACACTTCAGACTCCAATTGAACACTATACAATTACAATACTTTCTCTACTACTTGTAATGACCCCGCCGGTCATTTTTGGAATTTACGCCCCAATTCCCCATTAACTGCTTTCCCTAAGTTCATTTCTGCTATTTTGGTTTGTCGGGACGTTCGGTATTAGGATTCGGAGTGTTTTGGGATACTTAGTCCCTAAATGAGAGTTTAAGAGTTGAAAAATGGTCAGTATTCGGAACAGTATGAAGACGACCTTGGAATAGGAATCCGATGGTTCCGTTAGCTCCGTTAGGTGATTTTGGGGTTGGGAGCATGCTCGGAATGTAATTTGGAGGTCCGTAGCTCATTTAGGCTTGAAATGCCGAAGTTTTGAATTTTTGAAATTTCGGTCCAATAGTGAATTTTCTAACCGAGGGTTGGTTTGGAATTTCGGAAGTTGCTATAGTTTCGTCATGTCATTTTGGATGTGCGTGCAAAATTTCAGGTCATTCGGACAAGGTTTGGATATGTTTCTGATCGAAAGTGTGTTTGGTCAGAAATTGAAGTTCATAGGCTTGGATCTTGGCTTAAATCGTGTTTCCAGCGTTGTTTTGGGTGATTTAAGGATTGGTACAAGTTTGAATGATGTTATGGGATATGTCTATAGGTTTAGTTGAGCCCTCGGGGGCCTCGGGTGTGTTTCGGATGCTCAACGGAGTAATTTGAGGTTTGGAAATGTTGCAGAAAATTGCAGGTCAGCAGTCCTTCTTCGCGATCGCGAAGAAGCTATCGCGTTCGCGTAGTGTACCTTTACCCCTTCATCGCGTTCGTGGCTACTCCACTGCGTTCGCGTAGCGTAGCGTGGAGAGTGCCCATTTTTCCTTATACACGATCGTGTTTAGAGCCACGCGTTCGCGAAGCTCTGTCCTTCTCTTAACCGCATTCGCGTCACTCGCTCACACGTTCGCGAAGCATTATTTCCCTACCCTTCGCATTCGCGAAACGCTTTACGCGTTCGCGATAAACAACTGGACCCCCCTTCATTTTTCCTCTCCGCGAACGCGATAGTCCTTACGCGTTCGCGATGGCCAAATACCTGGGCAGACAGATTAAATTAGCCATTTCGAGGGTTCACCATTTTTATAACATTTTGAATTCTAGAGCTCGGTTTTGGGCGATTTTTGAAGGGATTTTCATCTGGGAAACTTGGGTAAGTAATTCCCACTCGATTTAGACCATATTCCATGAATCTCCTCTTAATTTCACCCTTTAATTTCGTGTTTTGAGCGAAAAGTGGGTAAAACTTCTTAGACCTAATTGTGAGGATTTGAGGGGACATTCAACCTCCGATTTGGGATATTTTTATATGGTTAGACTCGTGAGAGTACGAGGTTTCTGAAAACATAAAAATTATTCGATTCCGAGACGTTGGGTGGAGGGGCATTTTGGTCATTTTACCTATTTTTGCTCCCTAGCCTTAATTTTATTAGTGGAATTAGTTATTTGCAATGTTATTTATAATATGTAATTGGTTTGAATAGATTTGGGCCAGTCGGAGTCAGATACTCGTGGCAAGGGCATCGTTCCCTAGTTGATTTCGCATCGGTTCGAGGTAAGTGGCTTGCCTAACCTTGTGTGGGGGACTTCGTCCCTTAGGATGTGATAAATTGGTAATTGAATGCCTTTTACGTGAGGTGACGAGCGCGTACTTGAGCAAATTGTTGAAACCCGGATTTTTACTTAATTACTTGATTTGGATTCTCTTTCATATTTGCCTTACTTTACTTGCTTTTATAGCCTGTGCTAGCGTAGAAGAGCATGTTTAATTGATCCAAGCTGCCTATTTGTATAAATTGTCTTAACGGTGATTACGTGGAGCATGTTAGGCCAGTATTCTTCGATGCCATGTATTGATGTACTTAAATTTCTGAATATTTCTCTGATGTTGGTTGCGCAATTATTTTGGGACTACAGATGCGGGATTCCGAGAGCTCCCCCTTGTTTGTTTATTTTGGGACTACGGGACGGTATCTCGGGAGATCCCCCTGCACTTTTATTTTGGGACTACGGGACGGTATCCCGGGAGATCCCTCTGCACTTTTATTTTGGGACTACGAGACGGTATCCCGGGAGATCCCCCCTGCACACTGATGATTGGACTACGGGACGGTATCCCGGGAAATCCTTTGATATTGATATGAGATTTGGACTATGGGACGGTATCCCCAAAGTTTCATTGGACAATTGAGGTAAAGGGTTACAGGACGGTATCCTGGGAGACCCTCGTCGGTATTCTTGTAATTTTGTTGTATTTACTCTGTGATTCTGTTTTGGTCTTGTAGTATTATTTTTCATTGAACTGTCTTATCACACCGCTGTGTTCATTAGTTTTCATCAGAGTCGATACTGTTAATATCTTGCTATTTTATTATTTCTGTCTCAGTAGGGCCCTGACCTTTCCTCGTCACTACCCAACCGAGGTTAGTCTTGGCACTTACTGAGTACCGCTGTGGTGTACTCACGCCTCTTCTGCGCATGTTTTTCATGTGCAGATCCAGGTGCTTCTGAGCAGGCGTACCATTAGTAGCTATCAGGGAGTGTATTGGGGACTTGAGGTATACATCTGCTACGCCCGTAGATCCGCAAAGTCTCCTTCTCATTTTATCCATAGTTATTAGATGTTATTTCGATCCTTCTTTGTATTAGACTATTCTGGTGATTAGAGCAGTGTAAGATTTTCTTATAGCCTGTGTTGCCTGTGGGTTTTCGGGTCTTGCAGGTTACTTCAGTATTTGGTATTAAAGTGCATGTGCCAGGCGGCAACTGTATACATTACTCATGTTATTTAGTTTTGATTATAAATTTCGCAATTGCTATTACTTCCGCAATGTGTTAGGCTTACCTGGTCGTGAAGACTAGGTGTCGTCATGATGTGTTCACATTTGGTGAACTAGGGTCGTGACACTACTACTTTCTCTACTTCTAATAATGAGCACTCTGCTCCTCTTCTCTTCTACCATCTGAAACATTTGCGAGTTCTCTTGAACTCTCAAGTATTTGCTGAAGAACCCGAGTTTGCTCTTGCTGATTTCTGGCTGTTACTTGCTTCTATTATTCTGCTGTTCTAAAGCTTGCAACTGGTATGCCCTTCTAATTAAATAATATCCTCCAAACTATGTGTTTACTTCTCCTCCTCTATTATGCATTCTTCATTATGTGTTCATCCTAGTCTGTCATGCTCTCTTTCATCATGTTTCTGCATCTTTGGGTCTGTTTGTGCTTTCTTGCTTTCCTCATGTTTTCTGTAAATGTTTTCCTATGTGATTCCTTGTCCCTTTGACTCCCTTCTTATGTGTGAGTGCAATTCTGAGTCATGTTGGCATTCTATTATTGCCACTCATGACTTAGAATTAGGTTCTCTTGAACTTCTACTCAAATCAATTCCCATTCCCTTTACCCCTTATGTGCTGAGCCTTAACTCAGGACTGGTGGTGCCCTAATCACCATCCAGACCCAGGTTTGACTTCTAAAGGTCTGCTCTTTATTTGTTGGCCAAGTAGATGGTCAGGGGTGTGCCAATCTCTGCCCATGGCTAGGTATGACCACCCTCTGCTATGGCTCCCTAATCCTTCTCTCAGTTTGCACTTATTCCTAGTTCTAAGTTCTGCCCCCTTTGGTAAGCCATGCTTTGGGACCCTGGAGCTCCCTCTGAACTTGGATGCATGAGNAGTCCTTGAGGCTCCTTGGAACTTTGAAACACTTTGGGTGAGAGAAGGCCATGGAAATCTGGAATCCCGATTTGGTGAAACATATGTCATTAGATATTAAGATTGAATTAGGCTGCTCGGATCTAGTTGTAGGCTGTGATGTATTTTTAATCGTTTTCTTTCTTCTGGTTCTGTAATATTTTTTGTATAAAAGAACTCGGGGGATATAGTAAAAGGGGTGTGGGAGGGGTTTACTTTTGCATCAATAAAAGGGTAAATATCATGCCTATAGGTTTAATGTTGTAATTCAGCCACTTAGATACCATGCATATGGGTTTAATGTTGTAATTCAGTCACTTAGATACCATGCCTATAGGTTAATGTTTTAATCACTTAGATACCATGCTTATAGTGTTAATATTTTTAATCACTTAGATACCATGCCTATAGTTTAATGTTTAAATCAGCCGCTTAGATACCATGTCTATAGGACCAGCGTTTAATCATCTTGTACATCATTAGAAATCCTGTCTATAGGATTTAATATTCATTGTAAATCAGTTGCATATAGAAACTATGTCTATAGGAAGTGCATATGCGTTAGGCACATTATAGGGTAGTCAAACAATCACTCTTTCACCAGTTAATAACAATGCTTAAAATCAGCTATAGATATCATGCCTATAGGGGTTCGTCTCAAACTCGCTTGATTCAGTTTTAAGCAACAACAACCTGTCAACTGACCTTTAACGTAGCGTTTTAGTAAAACTCTTATAAACCTGTAATGCTTTTAAAATTCTATAAATCTGCAATGCTCTTAAACTTTTCAAACTTGCGTCTTTCTTCTGAAACAATTCCTTTAGATCTTCTGCCTATATTCTAATCATCTATTGAATCTATCTTTCAAAACAGTCTTTTAACTCACTCTTTCTTTTAAGGTATTTTCACTTTCAAAACTCCTCTTCACAAGTCTACTATATTTTCACTCAAACATATATGCTGATTTCAAAGTCATTTCTGAACTTCTGTAACTTTCAACTTTCTGTTTTAACTCTTCTGCATTAGGCTCTCGTTTGAAATCAGTGTTTTCCGAATAACTTGTTTAAAATACTTCAATCTCTGACAATTGGATTCGAGTTGCCTAATGCAGACTTTTTATCTGATTTTATGTGTTAAACTAGTCCGTCAGCCGCTTAAGTTTTAATTTAAAGACCAAACCAGTATGTGAAAGGCATGCTAAACTATATGTTATATGACTTACGGGGTTTTATGTGAGCCTTGCATGTTTGTTTGTCAATCCCCTTACTTGCTATTTGTTTTGGTTTGTCGAAATTAGTATTTTGTCCTTTAAACCCCATATATGCCTTACCCCTTTTCCTCCCTTTAGGATTAGAAGTCCTAAAACCCCAGGACTGATAGGTTGGGACGGGTATTAGCATGCAATAAGTAAACGAGACTAATTGCGTTTAATACCTCAACAGGGTGGGAAGGGTAGAATATGGATATGATGACTGGTGCGCTAATATCTCGTGTGACGATGTGATCCATATCATATTTAAACCTAGGACCCTTTTCTTTATTTATATGATGTGATGTTTTCTTAAAAAATTAATGTTTTCTTCAATTAATCTTTTTCTTTCCAAAACCACTTATGTCTTTTTTCTCTCTTTTCTTTCAAAACTTTCAACTTATTTGTATTCCCTATGTGCAAACATTGTTTGTTTACTTCTACTCTTCTTAAAAGTCACAATTAAGCATGGCCGGGAACCGCACTAGTGGATCTTGAGGGGTGCCTAACACCTTCCCCTCGAGATAATCTCAATCCCTTACCCGAACTCTGGTTTTTCTTTAAAAAAATCTTCTTCTTTTTCTTTAAAGTGTCCTAATGCACTATAATCATTAGGTGGCAAATTTTCAAATTCCATAACCTGATTCCTCAAAAGGGAATGAGAGTTGTTTTGTCCATAATATCGTAAACCCGATTTCGCCTTAGAAAAAGGGGGCGTCGATAACGAGGAAGGTCTACTGGATGATAGATGGACTATTGAGTGTATGATTTCCATTGTGATAGGGTGTGTAGCCCCAAGTTATGGGCGCGTGAAGAATCTTTTCATGTCTTCCATTTGGAGTGAAGTAAATTTCATGTTACGGTATGACTTTAGACTCAGGAAGACTAAGTGATTGTGTAATGTGTATGACGGTGGAAGGTATATAAAAATGTTAATTGGAGGCAAAACAGGTGGGTTATCTCATGTGAAATAATCTATGTAGGTGTGTTCCTTATAATGTTGAGTAGAGAGTTTCTTTTCTACTAACATGGTGTATGTTTTGAGATTTGAATTTGACTCTAATTGAGAAAGTTGAGTTGATTGTCACGAGAATGAAGGTGATCTTAGTAGTGGAATTGAGGTATTTTATGGTTTGTGTTACCTAAGCTTGTGAAGAATTTTTGTTGAACTAGCTGTAGTAATATGGCAATATTCTTGAGTTTGATGACCTGCGTGGCCTGGTTGAATTATAGGAATTTAGTTCTAATAGCTTGATTAGGAGAAAATGGATTTCCAAATGTTCTTGATGGTTTCTACCATGGTTTAAACCAGATATTTTCTACCGTTATAGGGAACGTGTTGTGTATTGTGAGTTCCTGTATATTTCTTCATTATTGATGGGGTACGAAGGTTTTGGAGCAAGGTTATGTTTAATGTGGGGTTTCCTACTGGTACTTGGTTGGTTTGAGTGGTTATGGTGATCGAGAATGGTGTTGCGAGTATACGAGTTGTGTAGTATGTTATGCGATTATATCTAGGGTTATTGTTATGGCTTGACACAGTTTGTTCGGACTTATACAGTGTGTGTATGTGAGATTCGGGTCTTGAAAAGAATTCTGGATGTTAGAAATTGGGCTACAAGGATTCGGGGTAAGGTTAAAGTAATGTTTATTATTCACTACAATGGGTTTAATGTGTTTCGGAATAATTGGTTCCAATTTTTTTTATGAATTATATGCCCTACCGGTATGAGGGTTCGTTATGTGCTATGAAAAAAAAATGTTTACGAAATTTATTGAGAAGAAGAAAGAAAGGAAATTGAAAACTGCAGTTGGCACAATGTGAAATATTTAAACCGGGCTGCAAGCCGCGGTGGAGGTTATGTAAGGACGAGGTCCTTGTGGTAAATATTTATGAGTTTAAAGTTTTCCTTTGTAAAGTTTAATTCGTACGATAATATTAAAAGGGAGTCATGCCAGTTAGGTTGATTTGATAATTCTTGTATATTTTATGTTCATATTCAGCCATTTTCGTACTGTAAACATTGAGTTTTAGCTTATGAGATGAGTTCCCAGGTGGCGTTAAATGTGACTCATTAATCCGAGTAAGTAATAATGAGGTCTTCATGCCTCACATTCTGTTGTCAGTATTGTGAAAATTTGAAATGAGGTGGTGGTTAATATGAGATTTATTGATAATGATGGAATTATTTATGAACAACTATTAAGACCAGAAATGTGGTTATAATCATACAAATGATACGTTTCATGTCAAAATATCATTGTGATAATATCGGGCTTGTGATGCGGAGATTAGTGTTATTGATATACTTGTGGTACTTGTTGGGTTGTGGACATGCTGTTAGGAGTTGTTTTGGTGTTACTCTGACAGGTGGATAGGCCCAATTACAAGGGAGACTCTGCCGAAATATTTGAAAAATCTGGGAGTTAGTCAAATTTTGGGGGCTTAAGAAAGTTGAAATTTTGGAAGAATATCTAAGATCTATATGAAGTCGTTCGGTTCATTTGGTTGTGGATTGTGGGGTGTTGTCCCGGCTATGGTGGTAGTTCTTGCGTGTTATGAGAAGAAATGACTTATTACGGGTCCAGGAAAGGCTATCAGCCTAGTTCAGTGCGAGCAGAATCAACCTAAAGTGGGTGAATGGATTTAAATAGGATTATGGGCTTCATGTGAGTCAGATGTGTTCATTTCAGTATAGCGCTCCTCAAGGAGGGGTGTTGGAATATCATATGTTGTTCTGTGTTCGTCAATTCATGTAATATTGTGATTGTGCCATGTGTGCTGTGAAACGGCTTGATAAATTCCTATTCTCCGGGGAAAAGTCCATATTAGTTGTGTGAGTTGAGCAGTCCATTCCTGAATCATTTCCTTATGTATCTTGTTCGCGTTATGGCCTATTGGCGCATTTTTGCATCATGTGAGACCGTTGGTCATTGTCTGTGGTGATTGGTTGTCTGAGCAGCTCGTACTAGGTGAGGCGAGACTATTGGTATCGGGGACCATTGCAGTGGGATTATGTGAGGTATATTACAGGGCAGTTACCAGTATTTGGGTAGTAATGAGGTGATGATTTTAGTCAAAAAGGAGAGAATTAATGTTGGGTTAACTCTGCAATTGGTTAGAAATTTCTGCACATCTCCTCCGTTGTGGTTGTATCGCCATCATTATAACAGAATGTATAGGTATATCATCATATGCATTGGGAGCATCAGAGTCGTGGAATTTTGGCTATTACGGTTCATGGAGCGTCATTATGGTTAGATGGTGAATTATGCGATGCATGGTGCTAATTCAACAAAGGTACGCAGTCGTGTTCTGGTAACTCGTGTGGTAGTTGATACAGTGTTTATATATAGGGAACAGGTCTGGCAGAGAATTTCAGGTGTTGGAATTGGGTTCTGAGCTTATTGTATGGATAAAAGAGGATATTTTCAGATTTGACCAAACTAATGTGTCCATATGAGTTGTGGTAGCACAGGCAGGTGCACGAGGTGTTAAATAGTGACTTTAGATAACTTAAGAGCAGTTCTTGGAACGTTCAAGGACGAACGTCTATTTAAGTGGGGGAGAATATAACGACCCGACCGGTCGTTTTGAGCTCTAACGCATCGTTCAGTAGTTGAAAGTCATGAACAACTTCATTTCAGGTATATTGACTTGTGAGTATGGTCAGAGTTGAATTTCGAGAAATTCGGAGTCAAATTGGAAAGAAAATTTTTATTTTGGCATGCTTAAGTTGAAGAAAATGGCTAAGATTGAAATTTTGAGTAAACGACCTCGGAATCGGGATCTGAAAGTTCCACCAGGTTCATATGATGATTTCGTACTTGGGCGTATGTTCGGATTTGATTTTGGATAACCCGTGAGCATTTCGGCGTATATTGTGGAAGTTAGTATTTTAGAAGAATTTCATAAATTTGGGTTGGAAGGCATTTCAAATTTATAGTTGTTTGTTTGGGATTCTGAGTCTGGGGATAGCTCCGTATGGTGATTCTGGAGTTGGGAGCGCGATTGAAAGTGAATTCGGATGTCCGGAGGTCATTTGGCTAAATATAGAAATTTGAAGGTTTTTGAAAAAATTCGACCGGAAGTGGAAATTTGATATCGGGGTAGGAATGTGATTCCTAAAGTTGGTACAAGTCCCTAATGTCGAATGTGACTTGTGTGCAAAATTTGAAGTCATTCGGACTAGTTTTGGTAAGGTTTGAGACACTTAGTCTCTTTTAAGGAAGCTTAAGTTGGAAAAGTCAACCGGATATTGACTTATGTGTTAGAGGACTCGAAATGCAAATTTTATGGTTCGGTTAGCTCCGGGAGGTGATTTGTGACTTAGGAGTGTGATCGGAAGTGATTTTGGAGTTCCGGTGTAGAATTAGGCTTGAATTGGCGAAGTTAGTATTTTGGCGATTTCCGGTTGATAGGTGAGATTTTGATCCGGGAGTCGGAATGAAATTTCGAGAGTTTAAGTAGCTTCGCTATGTGATTTGGGATATGTGCGTAAAATTTCAGGTCATTCGGACGTGTTTTGGATAGGTTTTTGATCGAATGCATGTTTTAGAAGTTTTAAAAGAACTTAGGCTTGAATTCGATGTAATTTGATAATTTTGGCGTTAGTTAAGGTGTTTTGATGATTGGAGCAAGTTTGTATAATATTTTAAGACATGTTGGTGCTTTTAGTTGAGGTCTCGGGGGCCTCGGGTGTATTTCGGAAGGTTAACGGATCGATTTAGGCACGAAAAATAAAGGTGCTGCATTTTTTTCACAGCACTCTGAACAATGCCATGAACAGTGCCCATGAACAGTGCCGTAACAGTGCCCCCGTAACAGTATCCATGAATAGTACCCCGTGAACAGTAACACTGGGTGAACAGTGCTCACGAAAAATTTCTGGCAGATTGTTTTTCAAGTTCTGAAAATGGGACGAACCCATTTTCCATTTTTACCAATTTGGAGCTTGGATAAGGCGATTCTTCAGGAGATTTTTGGAGAGAACAACGGGGTAAGTATTCTTAACTCAATTTTGGTTGTATAACTTGAATCTATCACTAGTTTTGGCGTTTAATCTGCGAATTTTGTTGGAAAAGTATAGAAAACCCTCTTGGATAGAATCATGGATTTGAGGGTCGAAATGTTATGGGAATTGGATAATTTTTGTATGGTTAGACTCGTGGCGAGATAAGGAATCCGATGATGTTAATTTTCTGATTTTTCGAGAACTGGTCCCGGGGTTCGGGTTTTGTCAAATTCGTGAATTTTGATGTTTTTCAGTTGTTTTCGATTGGGTATTGTTCCTATAGCATAATGTGACACACTCGTTGTGGTTTTAGATAGATTCGACGCACGTGGAGGCCAATTCTAGGGGCAAAGGCGTCGCGAGTTAAAGAAATAGCCGGTTCGAAGTGAGTAATGATTTTAAATGATGTCCTAAGGGTTTGAAACCCCGAATTGCACAACGTAGTGCTATGTTGAGATGAAACACGCATTGTATGACGAGCGCGGGGTCACTTACTATTGGGGATTTGCGACTTGGTCCATCCCAGTTGATATTTTACCGCGTATTTGATAAAGACTTGTTGTTTTTCACCATGATTTGGGCTTATTGCCATGCTTGGGCTTCGTGCCGACTATTTGAAATCCTTTGTGAA
>MU673250.1:4188-14491 GCA_026770625.1 Nicotiana glauca
GCCAGAATATCAGGTAAATATTGCAAAAAGTAGCACAAAACAATAGATAATAGCAGACAAATAAGATAAGGCAAACACATCAAACAGTATCGGTACCGCCGCGGCGTGCAGCCCGATCCACATATCGCTGCGGCGTGCAGCCCGATCCGTTTATCATCGACGGCGCTCACTTGGGGTGTGCAGACTTCGGGAGGGGCCCCTTACGGTGCAATCGCAATATCAAGCCATCTCGTGGCATCAAATTTAGGCCCTTGGCCTCATATTAAATCAGTATCTCACTGTTGCGGCGTGCAGCCCGATCCAAAAGTATCCTCACAATACAGGCCCTCGGCCTTACTTAGTCAAAATCACATAAGCCACTAGGGCAACAGTAAAACATGATGCTCAGCCCAAAAATAGTATTGAAAATATCATTTCAAATGTTAAAGCAAAATAAACTTGGCTGAGTTTTGAAAATAGTAGAAAATACATGACTGAGTTCAAGTATAAAATTAAAACAGTGAGGAAATATCAACAACAATCCCCGAAGGGTTCAAATAGTTGGCAATCAACCCAAATATGGCAATCAGCCCAAATTATGAAGAACAAGTAAATTTCAGTCAAATACGCAGTAAATTCATCAATCAAGACGGACCAAGTTACAATCCCCGACGGTGCTCTACCCCACGCTCGTTACCCGGTGTGCAAGTCACCTCAATATTGCACTACGATGTGTAAATTCGGGGTTTTAAACCCTCAGGATATCATCTACAATTATTACTCACCTCGAACCGGCGATATCTCTAGCTCACGACGCCTTGCCCCTCGAATAGGCATCCACACGCGTCGAATCTATCCAAAACCAGAACGAATACGTCACAATATACCAATGGAACAATACCTAATCGAAAATAATCGAAAAATATTAAAAATCTGAAAATTGGCAAAACTCGAGCCCCAAGCCCACTTTTCAAAACTCAAAAATTTTCACGTCAATCGATTCCTTATCTTCCCATGAGTTCATACATATCAAAAGTTCCCAAATTCGAGCTCAAATGACCCATCAAATCTCAATTTAAAATTTAAAAATCCAAGCCCTTGTTCTTCCAATTTTAGCCAAGTTTCCATAAATTCCAAGGTTAATTTCACTTAATAATCACGTTTTTAGTTCATAGAACTTACCTCCAAGTAATCCTATTCATATCCCTCTTCAATTTCTCCCAAATAGCTCTCAAGGTGCTCAAAAATGGTGGAAAATGACTTAGGTTCGCGGAACAAAATATTTTATAGCTTCTATCTAGTTCCAGGTTTTTCTTCTATGCGATCGTGGCCCCATGCTTGCGATCGCAATGCACAAAAATTCCAGCTCCAAATTAATACTATGCGATCGCGTATATGCCACTGCGATCGCAATGCTCAAGTTCCTTACCTTACGCTATCGCAATCCTACTCCCGCGATCGCGATGACCAATTTTTCTACTCAAATCACAGATCGACCTCACACTGTGCGATCGCAACCTTCCATCCGCGGTCGCATTGAACAACCAAAAATCCCCTAAAAATCCTTCTATACAATCGCAATACTCCCTCTACGATCACATAGAGCAAAATGTTCTGCAATAGCTAATGCCTTTTCTGCAACTTTTTCATAGTCCAAAACTTCACGTTAGCTATACAAAATCACCCCGAGGCCCCCGGGACCTCAACCAAAAGCACCAACACCTCCTATAACATCATTCAAACTTGTTTCAATTATTAAAACACTTCAAACCACATCAAAACCATCAAATTACCTCAAATTCAAGCCTAAGTTCTTCAAAAACTTCCGAAACATGCATTCGATCAAAAACCCAACCAAATCACCTTCGAATCACAAATAGGATCACATAATCAATTATTTCAGCTATGGGGACATTTCCCTCTTACAAGGTTAGAAAGGAGACTCACCTCGCTACGAAGCACACTTCCGATACCAAGAACAAGCCGAAACTCTCAATTCAGAGTCGAACGATCCCAAACTAGTTAAAATAATTAAGAACTAGTCAATAAAGACTTACAAGATCAATTCCTAGCTATTTAAGCAATTCCATAACCAAGACTTCTGAAATTTTGATAATGAATTATAGGAGTGTTATGGAATGTTTGGTCTAATTTCATCAAGTCGCGATTGAGTTTTTAGCGCAAAACATGAGTTAATTGTTTAACAAGAGAAATTCATTTCGCATTGAGTAAATGAGCTCCGAATTGAGTTTATATTGAAGTAATAGGTTCGTATTATTATTTGTGACACATAGGAACAAGAATCATCGAATTCTAAGTTTGTATGATAGAGTTAGAGCATTTTTAGTGAAATTAAAAGCTGCTGAAATTTCTGGGCAACTGTCGTGTTTTTCGCAGGTGCGTGCACAATACCACACCTACGTGAATAGTAACCACAAGTGTGTGAATAGGTGAAGATGCGAATGTGCGAGCAATGAGGGTATCAGTTGAAAATGCGAATGTGCGAGCAAGGAGGGTATGAAACGATTCATGGGCTTGGAGACATTGTTGTGTCGAGGAATGTAGCCGCTCAAGATGAGTGCAGATTCAAGTTGCTGATGTAAGGAATGGAGCTATTATTATCTCTAAGGCAAGTTGAGGATGGATTATAAGAAGGTAGATTGGTTAGCCATGGTTGAATTGGCATAGTGATGGCGGTGCGTGTGAGGCTCGATGGCCGCCGTAATTGATTTTATTTGGAAGTATTCAAGTATTATCGCCTTGTTATATGTAGGCAGATCCCAGAAGGGTCATGGTGGTTTAGACCACTACTTGAGGATTTGAATAATCTGCAGTTATGAGAGTTCACTCGCATATTGCCATGGTTCTCTTGAAATGAGATAAGTAAAAAATTTCTATGTGATGAAGTGTTTTCCCTAATAGTAGTGCAGGAGTTATGATGAAATTCTTGTACTATCGCATGGCTTTTTAGGTGCAGTGAACGATATTAAATTTGAAGGTGAGGATCAAGGTTGCAGTTGGTATTTGGATATTTGGAGTAAGTTGGTATTGTCTTCAACGTCACCTGATGTCAGCATATTGTGTCGGAGGCTTTGCATCTTGGTTATGGATTCTTGATATGCTTACAACATTAGTGTGGCATGTAATCACTTAATTGATTGGAAATTTAAACCAAGTGTGAAGGTTGTGGTAATATCGCTGATTTGAGAATTTATGCCTAAAACGTACTCGGTTATTGGGTTGTGAACTGTAGAGGTTTACTACAATTATAATAGTTGTTCTTATGAGTCACGGGAAAGAGGGATTATTATGGACCCAGGAAAGATTATGGGCCTAGTTCGGTACGATCAAGATCGGCTTGAGGTCTGGGAATGGATTTAAATATTAACATGGGCCCTATGTCAGGCCGGATGTGTTCATTTCGGCATAGCGCTCCTTATGGAGGAGTATTCGGACGTTGGATGTGATTTCGTCATGGGCCATTTCATGTAATGCTATATTGTGCCATGTGATTTTTGAAACGGCTTCATAAGTTTCTCAGGTGTTGATGTTCCGTATAGCGATGGTATTATGTGCGCAAGATGGCCCTTGAGATTAAGATCATATGTCGCACTTCAGTTGTGCTTGAGCTTTGTAGCTTATGGCGCTACTTGTCTCCCTAAGGACGGTATTATGCACTTAGCGTGCTTGTGAGCAATATTCGGTATTTATTAGTAATGAGCAATTTAGCTCGGTGTGTACCCCCTTATGTGAATTTTATGTGTGGATTGGGTGGCATGCAGCCATGGATATGTCGTTTGGATCGGGTTGCATGCCACAATAGTATAATGTTGAGTGCAGTTTTCAATATTCTATTTGTGTGTTTTGTTTCTCATTTCTTCCGAAGGTTGGTTATTCCCTTCCAGAGTTTGTTTTCTTTATGTATCACGTTTGAGTTGTTAGCTTATTGGCAAATTGTGGCATCATACGAGACTTTTGGTCACATCTGGGGTGGCTTGTTTCCTAAGCAGTTCATACTGGGTGAGACAAGGTTATTGGATCTAGGATCAGTGCAATTGGATTGTATGAAGTATATTAAAGAGCAACGAACATTATTTGGTTCAGAATGAAGTAATGTTCTTGTTAGGAGAGTAGCCTCAACGGTTTTTTGGCTCGACAGTTGGTTATGAATTATTCACGTCTCTTCCGTTGTTGCGGTATTGCGAAAGTGGGAGCAAAACCTATATATATATATCATGAGGTGCATTAGGAGCATGAGATTCGTGGAATTTCAGCTATTATGATCAGAGAATATTATTATGGTCCAGTGAACAACGTGGTGCATGGTGTGAACTCACCAAAGGTATGTAATCTCGTATTAGTGCATTGTGTGGTGATTTGTACGGTGTTCATATGTTGAAAGCAGGCATAGCAGAGAATTTTGGATGTTGAAACTAGGATCTAAGGCTTATTTGCCTAAAAGAAAGAGGTTATCTTTAGATTTGATAGAGCTAATGTGCCCGACTAAGTTGTGATAGCACGGGTAGGTAACAAGGTGTTAAACAGTGATTTCGGACAGCTCCAGCATAGTTCTTAGCACGTTCAAGGACAAACGTATATTTACATGGGAGAGAATGTAAAACTCGACCGGTCGTTTTTAGCTCTAGCACGTCATTCAGCAGTTTGAGGCCATGAGCAGGGCGGGGTCAAAATTTAATTTCAGGATATTCAGAGCCGATTTGGAAAGAGAATTCTCATTTCAGAAGCTTTAAGTTGAATAATCGACTAAGATTAGATTTTTGAGTAAATGACCTCGGAATCGAGATTAAAAGGTTCCAGCAGGTTCGTATGTTGATTTCAGACTTGGGCTTATGTTCGGATCGGGTTTTGGAACACCCAGGAAAATTTCGGTACCTATGGTGGGAGTTAGCATTTTTGGAAGAATTTTGGGTTGAAGTGCATTTCAGTGTTATCAATGTACGTTTGGGATTCCTAGTATGGGAATAGCTCTGTATGGTGATTCTGGTATTGGGAGCGCAATCAGAAGTGAATTCGGAGGTCCGTGGGTCACTTGGGAGTCATTTTGCTAAAGATAGAAATTTGAAGGTTTTTGAGGAGTTTGACCGGAAGTGGTAGGTTCCAGCATCGAATGAAGAAGTTCGAAGTTCTAAAGTTCATTAAGCTTGAATTGGAGTGTGAATCATGTTTTAGTGTTGTTCAATGTAATTTGAGGCATCGACTAAGTTCGTGTCATGTTATGGGACTTGTTAGTATACTCGGTTGTGATCAGTGGCAGAGCCAGGAATTATACAAAGGGGTGTCAAAATCAAAAACAAATTGTAGCTATCGGGAATGGAACTTGCAACCTTCTATAAATTTTGACACCCCTTGACCATTGCACTAAGAGTTTGTCTTGTGTCAAGGGTTGTCAACGTCTTGTATATATTTAATTTTTTTTAAAAAAATACCCATTTACGCAGTGTTATTTTCCGGCGAAGGGGTGTCGGTTGACACCCCTCGGACAAGGGTAGCTCCGCCCCTAGTTGTGATCCCATGGGGCTCAGATGAGCTTTGGAGGCGTTTTTGGAAGATTTGGCATTTTGAGCATAAGCATGTAATGATCCAAAGGTCAATTTTTAGTTCTATAGATCGAAACTCGATTTCAAGACTTTTCGGAATTTTGATAATGAATTATAGGAGTGACCTGGAATGTTTTGTCTAATTTCATTAGGTCACGATTTAGTTTTTAGCGCAATACATGAGTTAATCGTTTAACGAGCGAAATTGGTATCGCATTGAGTAAATGATCTCTGAATTGAGTTTCGATGGAAGGAATAGGTTCGTATATTATTTGTGACTCATAGAAACAAGAATCGTCGAATTTTGAGTTCGTATGATGAAGTTAGAGCATTTTTAGTGAAATTAAAAGCTGCTGAAATTTCTGGGCAGCTGTTGTGTTTTTCGCAGGTGCGTGAACAGTAACCGCAGGTGCGTGAACAGTACCACACCTGCATGAATAGTAACCGCATGTGCGAAAATGCTGGACCGTGTATAAATTGAGCAGTCCGAGATTTTTACTCATTTTTGGAGCTATGGAGGTCGGATTAAAGCGATATTTGAGGCGATTTTCACCATATGGACCAGGGTAAGTGTTTTATATCGAAAAATGATTATATTTAATGATTCCATGGTTATTTTAATCAAGTATTAGTGAATTAAATGGAAGAAATTGGAGAAAATTTGTAAACTTTTCAAAAACAAAAATTCTAGATTTGGAGGTCGATTCGTTATCGGAATTTGATAAAATTGGTATGGTTGAACTCGTATCGGAATGAGTTGTCTGATTTTGAAGTTTTTTTGGAATTCGGTAATGTGGGCCAGAGGGCGATTTTGTCAACTCTTCGAGCGGAGTTAGGAATGTATCTAAACTTAATTATTGGGAGTTTTAGAACCTATATTTATAGATTTTCTCATTTCTTGGCTAGTTTTGGAGCGTTACGCATCAATTTGAATCATCGAAAGGGCTTGGAAGCCGGATATGGATCTTCGAAGTGAGGTGAGTCTCCTTTCTAACCTTGTAAGAGAGAATTGTCCCCATAGGTGAATTAATTGGATTTATGCTCCTATTTGTGGGGCCTACGTACGCACGAGGTGACGAGAGTCCATGCGTAGCTACTATTATTTAAGTCCGGGTAGTCTAGGACCAAAAAGCATGCTATACTTGGAATATTTGTTATCTTATTGATAGTTTGAATTGCTTAAATCACATATAAGTAGTAAATGAATTTCTAAAAAGATTAAACTTCATTTTCTTGTATTGTTAAAAGAGAATTGGCTTTTATTTGGATAATTGTTCCCTGATGAATTCTTGATTAACTTATTGTTATGTTTATTTATATTTTATAGCGTCGCATGTATGATTCGTGAGCGGGGTAATAGATGCATCTATGGTTCGCGGCATTCGACCCTCTGGTAGTGCATAGCTTAAATATTATTGGATAGGGCCGTACGTCCTCGTCATGATTTGTACATTCTTGTATTGCTTTCCTTGGGTATTATAGATGTTGATATTTGCTCTCCCTGACTTGAGAATAAATGTATAAATAATGAAAAAGGAATTTGGGAATTTTCTATAAAAGAAAGAATAGTTTACTTTCTTCATTATATTGAATTACAAGCCTGTTATAATAATCCTCGATTTATTAAATTATGGATGTATCATTATTGGACCACTAGTAAGTGTCGAAGTTGACATCTCGTCTCTACTTCTTCGAGATTAGACGAGATACTTACTGGGTACATGTTATTTTCGTACTCATGTTACACTTGTTCTGCATTTTTATTGTACATGCACATGTATTCCTAGTGGCCTACTGGGCATAGCAGCATGGATGATACGCGGACTCGGTGATGCTATGTTTTTCGAGGCGACCCGCAGCTAGTATAGTTATGTTTATCGTATTGTATTTACATTCTGTCTAATTTGTATTCTGAACAGTTATTGTACTTTATTTGATTCCTTCTTAATTGCTCATGCACTTGTGGCAACGTGATCTGGGATGTCTATGGGAGTAGTCAGTATTTTGAAATTCTTAAAGATATCATTATTTATTCAGTAAAATTTATTCTTTATTGTTTAAATGTCTAAAAAAAGTGAATTCAGAAATATCTAAAACTAGAAATTACTAGTTATTTAGTATTGGCTTGCCTGACAATGGTGTCCAGAGCCATCACGACCCTTAGTGGATTTTGGGTCGTGATAAGGGGTCTGGTTTGGACATGCACAATAGTAGCTGATGCTGGCATAATTACATACCGGCCAGGAAAGCATAAACACATGGAAGGGATAGAAGTTTGGGATTCATAGGATAGCAAGTACACAGTAAGGGATTGACGGGGCATGCTTAGAAACACACATAAGGGAATGCATCTGTCTAACAGGAGAGGGGAACATTATAACATGCTGGTAATGTAACTTAACAGAGACACAAACAGAAATAGACCAAAAATGAGGGAAACTGAAACAAATAAAGAAGCATGATGTTGTTAAATCTTTATAGTTAAAATAAACCAAAGTGCAAAAGATAAGGCAAGTAGGATTCCACAGTCTAGCCTTGGCTTTCAGCCGGCTTGACAAAGCAGTAACACAAATAGTAGTAGAGAAAGAGAGAGTTTTGAGTGTAAGTGTGTTTTCTGAACTCAATTGTTCGTGTGTTTAAAGAAGAGAGGGTAGGGTTTTTATAGCTTGGAAATCGAGTAGAAAATAAGGCAACAAGTAAAGTCTTAGCACAAACATGGAAATAATCACAATTAGAATCGATTAATACAAGTACTTCCCTTTAATCAAGGAATTACTTCTTAACGGATACCGACAGAGATAATTTAGGAAAGAAAATAAATTTGAGGAAGATTGATTTCTAACCATATAAGGGATAGTAAAATATAGAGTATACAATTGAGTCTAGGTACAAAATTTATTTAATTGGGGAAAGGATTCAGCAGGGTAAAATATCACATCAAAGGAAACGAATCAATCAATTTTAAACAAAATGAGTGAAATTAGGGTTTATAAGAAAACCTTGTAATTAAAAAGTCACTTAAGGCAATCAAGATTAATCAACATGTGGTGATGATTCTGCACTTCACCATATAAAATATAGAAGAATGGACAAGAGTATCAGACATTCAAGGCCAACCATATTGCCAAAAGAAGCAACACAAAACATACAGTAGTAGCAGGACTAGGCTAGGATTCAATAGTAAAAGAAACCTACTCGAAGGAAAGTAGTCAAACAAAGTCAAGTAGTCTCATAGAACCAGAGTTAAGAGAACCAAGATAACAGGTAAGAAGGTCAGAAACAAGTAAAGAAACCTTTAAACACACAGTAATGAGAGATGAAAACCCTTTTAAGAAATTAGGTTCTTTAACAACAGTCGAGTTAAAGAAGATGGTAAGAAAATTGAATCAATCAACATAGAAGAGGATCCAAACATAACGAACATAATCGAAACAAGTATTCATACACACAAATAAAGACAGCTTCAAAACCAGGATAAAACCAAAATGCCTACGATTTTAACACGATGAAATAGGTAGAAGAACAACATGAACAAATCATTTTAAACATAGTGAAATGATAAACGAAACTGAAAATGGAAGGAGAGATCTTTAAAAAAATTTAAGAAACCCAAATTTGAAAACGAAGAGCCACTTTGAAAGAAAATCGAAGAACCTTTGAGCAAAACACTAAGAAATTCATAACATGCACAGATCTAAGGCAGATCTAAAAGAAAACCAGAAAGCTCTTAAAGCTAGGGTTTCAGAGATCCCAGAAAAAATGAGAAAGACTTTAATAGTTACCGATCTAGCCGGAAAAGTCAAGGATCTGACTTGAACGACCATGGATGGCCGGAAAAAGACCAGAAGTAGAGGTTGAGCAAGGATTGGACCAGATATCTTCGGGATCTATCCATGAAATCACACAAATGGGCCACCAGAAGTTGTAAGAGAAATACATGCCTCAAATAACCATGAGAAACCATGGATTATGTGAGAATCAATGGGGCTTAGGGTGGATTTGGGTGGCGGCGGCTAGGGTTAGCTTTAGGTTTCAGAGGGAGTTGCACAGGAGAGAGGATTCTAGGGTGGCAGATTGTAACAAATGAAAGGGTCTTAGAGGTCGTTTGGGATTAATTAAGGTAAGGTAGAATGGTGGTTGTTGATCTGAATGATCAACAACCTAGATTAAAAGGGGTAAATGGGGGTCCAGGTTCGGATTGGTTTCAAAAGGGTTAGAGCGGGTTTTAATTGGAATTGGGTCGGGGAGTTGGGTTTGATTTGGGGTTAAATTGAAAGCCAATTTGGGCTAAAAGTTAAATAGCCACTTTTTCCCTTTTTAATTTATAAAAATAGTAAATGACTTCTTGAAGCTAAATTAAAAAGGCTAAAATGATTTATAACACATAATTAACAATATAAAAATACAAGACTTAATTTTATGAATATAAGACACAATTAAACCTTAAAATGGCTAATATTGCAATTATGTGCAATTTAGCTTTAAAAATGCTAAATAAAATTGTAAAACTTATTTTAGCCATACTTTGTCATAAATATAAAAATACAATAAATGAATTATCAAAATACTAATTTTGGAAATAATTATTGGTATTATATGGATAAAAAAGGAAAATAAATCAATTAAAAACCTTTTAAATTGTAAAAAAATAATAAAATACTTGGACATGCTTTTATATATATATATATATATATATATATATATATATATATATATATATATATATATATATATATATATATATATATATATATATATATATATAT
>MU673250.1:14637-32881 GCA_026770625.1 Nicotiana glauca
TATACTTTTTTGAAGGTATTTTGCATATTAAAAATATATAGGAAAAAAAATGGGTATCAACAACTGCCCCTCTTTACCCGGGAAGGATGAAAGAGTTTTCGGAAAAATAAATGATGGACAATTTTGACCGAGCGAAGTGGTTTGAAAAGGATTTAGGTTGCACCCTGCTTCTGAGCTTTCTACATATCACTGGTTTCACAGGAATCAGGACGTATGTAGTTTCAGGAACCATCATCGGAGTATGTCGATGAAGACAGTTCAAGAACGGACGCAATATCTAGGGTTGGGTGAGCAAAAGGTTTATGGGAGTGGTTAGGTCTGATAAGGCTGTAAGAATTGGAGCGAGACCGTTGCTCGTCGGTTTACCTGCAATTAGAAACAATACAAGCGTATATATGTGTAACAACCCGATCGATCGTTTTGAGCTCTACTACGTCGTTCAGCAGTAAAAGGCCATGAGCAGTTTCATTTCATGTATTGTGACTTGTACGCGTGGTCGGAATTGAATTTCGGGAAGTTTAGAGTTGATTTGGAAAGAGAATTTTCATTTCGAAAGCTTAAAGTTGAAAAAATTAACTAGGATTGCATTTTTAAGTAAATGACCTCAAAATTGAGATTTAAAGGTTCGAACAGGTTCGTATGATTATTTCGAACTTGGGCGTATGTCTGGATCGGGTTTTGGAAGACCCGGGAATGATTTGGCTCCTATTGAGGAAGTTAGCATTTTGGAAGAAATTTATAAGTTTTGCTTGAAGTGAATTTCAGTGTTATCGATTTCCGTTTGGGATTCCAAGTCTGGGAGTAGCTCTATATGGTGATTCTGGAGTTGGGAGGATGATCGGAAGTGAATTCGGAGGTCCGTAGGTCATTTTGGAGCCATTTGGCTAAAGAAAGAAATTTGAAAGTTTTTGAGAAGTTTGACCGGAAGTGCACTTTTTGATATCGGGGTCAGAATCTAATTTCGAAAGTTTGATAGGTCAGTAATGTCAAATATGACTTGTGTGAAAAATTTGAGGTCAATCGGACGTGATTTGATAGGTTTAAGTAACGAAAGTATAAGTTGGAAGTTCTAAGGTTCATAAAGCTTGGATTGGAGGTTGATTCATGATTTTAACATTGTTTGATGTTATTTGAGGCCTCGAGCAAGTCCGTAATATATTTTCGGACTGGTTGGTATGATTGGTTTGGGTCCCCGGGGCCTCGGGTGGATTCCAAGTGGTTAACGGATTGAAACTTGGAATTTTGAGATAGGTGAAGGATCTAGTTGCTAGTATAACCGCTTCTACGGTGGGTTAACCGCGGAAGCGAGGAAGGGAACCACAGAAGCGGTTAGAGGTGAAGGGAGCTGGGACCGGAGACGTTGTCATATTTTCCCAGATGCGGGACCGCACCTAAGGAGGGAGGAGTGTCGAAGCGGATTTTGGTCAGGAGGAAAGGGACCGCAGATCCAGTCAGGGCTCCGCAGAAGCAGGACTGCACCTGCGGAAGGAGGAGTGCAGAAGCGAAAATTGGGTAGCCTGGGAAGGACCGCAGATGCGGTATTTAGATCGCACCTGAAGAACCGCAGAAGCGGTAGAGGAGTCGCAGGTGTGGAAACAGCTGGAGGTAGAGAATTGTTTTAAATTTGGCAATTGGCCATTCTTCTCCCATTTTTCACTTGGCATGGGCGATTTTAGGGAGCTTCAAGAGGGGATTTTCGTCACGGTAAGTCATCCCCACCAATTTTGAGTTAAATACATAAACTATGTATGGATTTGAGCATGAAATTAGTAGAAAACTTGGGGTTTGGGGGAAAACCTGGAAATTAGTATTCTTGGAATTTAGCCGTGATTTTGGGTATGGAATTAAGAGAAAACCATATATTTGAGTTCGTACATTCATGGGTAAACTTTGTCTTCGAGAAATTTCGGAATTCGAGCACGTGGGCCCGAGGGCCTTTTTGTCAACTTTTCGATCGGGGTTAGTAATTGTTATAAGTTGGGTTATGATGAGTACCTTAGCATATGTTAATGGGTTTACATAATTATTGGCTAATTTTGGAGCGTTGTGCATCAATTCGAGTCTTCGGAAGGATGTGGAATCCCTTTTATGGATCTTCGTAGCAAGGTGAGTCTCCTTTCTAACCTTGTAAGAGGGAATTGTCTCCATAGGTGAGTTAATTGGTTATGTGCTCCTACTTGTGGGGGCTACGTGCGCACGAGGTGACGAGAGTCCATGTGTCGTTGCTATTATGCTATTGCCCGGATAGTCTAGGACCCAAGAGCATGCTAGACTTGGGTTAATTGTAAACTTATTGACGGCTTGAACTGTTTAATTCACCTCGGATTAGTAAATGAATTTCTAAAGGGATTAAACGTTATTTTCTTAAGTTATTAAAAGAGAATTAGTTTTTATTTGGATAAATATTCCTCGAAAATTCTTAATTGATTGTTTGAGCATGTATATCCATGTGTACATGCGTTGCATGCATGATTCATGAGTAGGGTGTTTGTTTATTTTATGTTGACCGCGTCACAGGTTAGGTCGCGAGCGGGGTAATAGATGCATCTATAGGCACGCGGTCAACCCTCTGCAAGTGCACAGTTTACATTTCTATTGGAGCGGGCCGTCGACCTCGGCATGATATACGCATGCTTACATTGCTTGCCTGAAATGTTAAATGTTGATATTTCCTTTTCATGGCCTGATATAAATTGATAAAGATATTGAAAAGTAAATCTTGAAAATTCCTTATTATTTTTTAATAGTGTTTACCTATTTTACGGCTTTGTGAGTTAGGACTGCTATATAAATCCATGATTTTCGCACATTTTTATTATATTATTATTTGTCCACTAGCAAGTGTTAAAGTCGACCTCTTGTCTTTACTTCTTTGAGATTAGACGGGATACTTGCTGAGTACACGTTGTTTTCGTACTCATACTACACTTGCTGTGCATTTTTGTTGCACAGGTTTATTGTGTGGCTAATGGCTTAGTGGCATAGCGGCAAGGTTGACATGGAGACGAGGTGATTTGTACCTCCTCGAGGCGATCCGCAGCTAGTATAGTCTCTCTCGGAATTCTATTTATTTTCTATCAAATTGTATTCCAGATAGCTGTTGTAATTTATTTGGCTTTTCTTAGAAATTGCTCATGCACTTGTGACACCGGGTTCTGGGAGGATTTTTGGATTATTAAATATTAAGTTTTTTTAAAGACTTCGCGGTTATTTTCTGTAAGTTTTATTATTCGTTATTTAATGTATGAAGAAAAATAATTTTAGACAATACAAAAATTAGAATTTAATTAAGTATTTTGGTTGGCTTGCCTGGCAGTGGTGTCTGACGCCACCACGACCCTTAATGGATATTGGGTCGTGACAATATGGTATCAGAGAACTAGGTTTCCTTAGGTCTCACGAGTCATGAGCAAATATAGTAGAGTCTCGTGGATCGGTACGAATACGTTTGTACTTATCCTTGGGAGGCTGCAGGACTGTTAGGAGGACTTCCATTCTTGATTCCTTACCGTGCGATTTGATTTCTTGAAGCTTATGCCCTTGTTTCCTTTCTACTTAATCTTACGCAACGCGAATCGCTTGTTATAAATCGAGAATTGAAGAACCGTAATGGTACTACATAAGTGATACGGGGTGTTTCTCTCGGTATAGCTGATCGAATTATTATTGTCGCTTGGTAGAAGGATATTTTATTGTTTTAGCCCCGTAGCGGTACTTCTGAGAGCTCTTAGGCTAGGCACAGGTTGCCATGATGCTTATGAACGATAGTTCTGTAGTAGTATTATGATGGTAGGATGTTTGCCTACGTGTCGTGGTAGTGAATGACTTGAAAGGAGGTTTACCCAGGGCGTGAATCAGAGATTCAGTATCTTACTTCCGGCGGGGGAAAGACAATCGGACTAAGAATGTAAAGATTTGCGATGATGGAGTAACGAGGCTTGGTATTTGCAAGCGTGGAGGAATTATCATCTGTGATGAGGTATCATTGTCCTTGATGAATGTACTAAGCACGCCCGGGCATGACCTTCTACAATTCGCCTTTGGGGAAAGCTATTGGTAGATAGTATTAAAATACAACTGTTAGATATCGCAGTCTGCGGTAGTTCAGGGATGAATCGGTGTTTCTATTATCGACGGTATGAGAAAGATGATCTTCCAAAAGGTGTAGAGTTAGCAGCAATTGTCGGTTCAAGTGCCACGAAGATAGATTTTATTTAAGGCAGCAGCTGGACATCAAAGGATGAGGAAAGATATTTGGGGAGTGTCAGGCGGTGGCTAAAATTTCCAAAAGGCCAAGTATAAGAGGCCAAGGGTCGAGTAATCGATTAAGGGGATGAGTTCCACCAAAGTGGGAGAGTGGCGGATTTGTATATGGGCTTTGCAGTGGAATGACCACGTACTTTAAGGAGAGTTTGGAGTGAATTGAGAATGTTGGTGATTGGGGTCTACGAATTTAATTTGAAGCAAGTGCTATTATGCGGTAGGAGATTTGGTAATAACGGGAAGAAGCTTCTTGAATGAAGAAGGGTACAACATAACTTTGAATTGGAAGAATATAGCCGCACATTTAATTGATGTCCACGAGGGGTAAATGGACTTGTGCAGCTGGAGAGTGAGCTCGGACTCAGGATAGGCTATTGATGTCGTAGTGATTGTACCCCATGCAACAACGTTGGAAGATGCCGGGGAGTGATTTCTATAGGTGGGTTATTCATGTGAGCAGGTTAGCGGTCGCGTGATTGGCGAGGCTTTTGCAAAGAATTCTATTGGTTATACATCAAAGGGATTGATCGTGCGAATATTGTTAAAGATTCAGAGTATAAAAAAGGGATTTCTATAATAAGATATCAAGAATTTTGGCGGTTGATTGCATAAGGTTATGTCAATAAGAGATTAAGAATCCCGGTGAACTTCAGAGTTGTGAATAGTGGCTTCGAGCTAAGTGGGAGAGTCCCACTGCCTATGATTGGGTTGCATGGTTACTAGCATATTGATGGGTTATTCCAGCTATGGGAAAAGAACATAAGTGGTGATTGAGAAAATAAATTGTTAAAGGTGTGCTACAGTTGGCCTTATTGGCTCATGTTCCGACTTGGGGAAAGATTCAGGATTTATGCCTTATATGGATGCAGGTTTCAAAGGAAGTGATTCTGTCGGGTGCTTCATCGAGAGGGTATTCATGTGTTATAAGATTTATGGAGTTGACTATATTCGGGACCAAGTCAGAGCGGGTGGCTCTTAATAACAGTCCTAGTGGATTCAAAAAGGTAAATTGTGGTGCCTAATGGTTTCGAGCCTATAAGTACGGGCAAGAACCAAGCTTGGTAGTAGCCTATGAGAAGCGGCACAGAATGTTCTATGATGTTTTGGCTTGCAGTATAGCATTTGGGAGGTATGAAATGATTTATGGGATTTGAGACAACATGGTCTCGTGATTCAAGGTCACTCGAGTTGAGTGCAGGTGGAATGTCTTATGTGTTGAATGGAGTTATTATTATTTCTAAGGAAATCAAGGATAAATTGGAAAAAGATAGAATGGTTAGCCCTAGTTGAGTTGGCATGTTAGGTGTAGTGAGTGGTATGTAATTTGAAGTAAATATCAAGGTATTGGTTCGATGTTGACAAGGATGCCACGAGCTCGAGTGAGTAGGAAAGTAGATTCAAGGTTTAAGGTGAGTTGGTATTGTCTTCAGCGTCACCCGAGATTGGTGTTTTGTGAAAAAGGCTTTGCATCCTGGTTAATGATTCTTGATTACTTTTCAGCATTAGTGCGACCGGTGGTTTGGAGGTACGACCCAATTATTTATTATGGTAGGTTGTAGGAGTGTGTCCCATAGGAAGATTGTATAAGTGTGGCATGTAGTCACTTGATTGATTGAAGAAGTTAAACCAAGTATGAAGATTTGTGATGATGTCGATAAGTTGAGAATATATGCTCGGAGGACACTCAGTTACTGAGTTGTGTACTGTGGATGAGTACTCCAGTTATGATGGTTGTTCTTGTGTGTTATGAGAAAAGGGAAATTAGTATGGACCTTTCAAAGGTTATTGGCTTAGTTTGATACGATCAGGATCGACTTGAGGTCAGTGGATGGATTTAAATGTGAATATAGGCTCTATGTCAGGCCAATTGTGTTCATTTCAGCAAAGCGCTCCTTATGGAAGAATAGTCGGGGTTATGTGGTCGTCAGTAATTTCATGTAGTGATGTATCGCTCCGTATGAGTTGTGAGACGGCTTGGTGAATTTATTATGTGTTGAGGTCCCGCGCAGTGATGATGTTATATGAGCCAAATGGCTCGTGATATTCAGATTGTATATTGCACCTCAGTTGCTCTTGAGTTTTGTAGCTTATAATGCTATATGTCCCCTCAGGGGTGGTATTATGCACTTAACATGCTTGTGATCGAAATTCAGTATTTTATTATAATGATCAGATTTAGCTTGATGTGCATTTCCTCATGTGAGATCTATGTGTGGATCGGGTGGCACACTGCCATGGGTATGTTATTTGGATCGGTTTGCGTGCCACAACAGTGTGATGTTGAGTACAGTTCCCTATATATGATTTTATGTGATTTGTTTCCTATTTTTTGGAGGAAAGCTCGTATTAGATGTAAACCCGCATCGCATGTATGATTCACGACCGGGGTGTCTTCTTAGTATGTTGCTCGCGTCGTATGTATGATTCGCGAACGGGGTAATTGGATCTCCTTTGCATAGTTCATTTTTCTTCTTTTTTGTATCGCGCTCGAATTGGTAGCCTATTGTCACGTTGTGGCATCATTTAAGACTTTTGATTATGTCAGGGGTGACTTATTACCTGAGAATTTCATACTGGGTGAGGCGAGATCAATGGATTTAGGATCAGTGTAATCTAACTATATGAAGTATATTAAGGAGCTAAGACCATTATTTGGTTCAGAATGAGGTGATGGTTCTTGTCAGGGGTATAGACCCAATGAATTGTTGTTTCAACAGTGGTTATGAATTTCTACACCTCTCTTCCATCGTGGCAGTATTGTAAGAGTTATAGTAAGACCCATGTAGGTTAGGAGGTGCAATGAGGGCACCGAATTCGTAGAATTTCGATTAATTTGATCAAAGGATGTTATTGTGGTCATGTGAGTAAAGTGGTGCAAGTTGTGAATTCAGCTAAGGTATGCAGTCGTGTTTTGGGATGCGTGTAGTTATTGATACGGTAAGTGTATGTTGGAAATAGGTTTGGCATAGAATTTCAAATTTTGGAATTACGCTCTAAGGCTTATTTGCTTGAATAAAGGGTATATCTTCAGAATTGATCGAGCTAATGTGCTCAACTGAGTTGTGGTATCACTGGAAGGTGCATGAGGTGTTAAATAGTGATTTCAGACTACTTCAGTGAAGTTCTCAGCACGTTCGAGGACGAACGTATGTTTAAGTGGGAGACAATGTAATGACCCGATCGGTCGTTTTGAGCTCTAGTGCGTCGCTCAGTAGTCAGAGGCCATGAACAACTTCATTTCAGGTATTATCACTTGTACGCGCGGTCGGAATCGAATTTCGGGAAGTTTAGAGTTCATTAGGAAAGAGAATTCTCATTTCAGAAGCTTAAAGTTGAATGAATTAACTAAGAATGGATTTTTAAGTAAACAACGATTTAAAGGTTCCAATAGGTTCGTATGATGATTTCGAACTTGGGCGTATGTCCGGATCGGGTTTTGGAAGAACCGAGAATATTTTGGCTCCTATTGAGGAAGTTAGCATTTTGGAAGAAATTTCATAAGTTTGGTTAGCATTTTGGAAGAAATTTTATAAGTTTGGCTTGAAGTGCATTTTAGTGTTATCGATGTCTGTTTGGGATTCCGAGTCTAGGAGTAGCTCCGTACGGTGATTCTGGAGTTGGGAGCGTGATTAGAAGTGAATTCAGAGGTTCGTAGGTCGTTTTGGAGCCATTTGCCTAAAAATAGAATTTGAAGGTTTTTGAGAAATATGATCGAAAGTGGACTTTTTGATATCACGGTCAGAATCCGATTTCGAAAGTTGGATTAGATCTGTAATGTCGAATATGACTTGTGTGCAAAATTTGAGATCAATTGGACGTGATTTGATAGGTTTAAGCATCGAAAGTAGAAGTTGGAAGTTCTAAAGTTCATAAAGCTTGTATTGGAGGTTGATTCATGATTTTAGCATTGTTTGATGTGATTTAAGGCCTCGAGCAAGTTCGTTATGTGTTTTGGGACTGGTTGATATGATTGGTTTGGGTCCCGGGGGCCACGGGTGGATTCCGGGTGGTTAACGGATCAAAACTTGGAATTTTGAGATAGCTGAAGGGTCTTGTTGCTGGTATAACTGCTTCTTGGTGGTTTAATTGCAGAAGCGGCCCCACAAAAGTGAGGAAGGGAACCGCAGAAGCGGTTGGAGGTGAAGGGAGCTGGGACCACAAATGCGGTCATATTTCCGCATATGCGAGACTGCACTTGCGGAGGGAGGAGCACGGAAGCTAATTTTAGTCAAGAGGAAAGGGACCGCAGATGCGGTCAGGGCTCGGTAGAAGAGGGACCGCATCTGCGGAAGGAGGAGTGCAGAAATGGAAATTGGGAAGCCTGGGAAAGACTGTAAATGCGGTATTTGGGTCGCACCTGCGGAACCGCAGAAGTGGTAAAGGAGCCGCATGTGCGAAAATAGCTGGAGGGCCATTCTTCTCCCATTTTTCACTTGGCATGGGCGATTTTGGGTAGCTTCAAGAGGGAATTTTTGTCATCAATGTCAAGGTAAGTCATCCCCACCTATTTTGAGTTAAATACATCAACTGTGTATGGATTTGAGCATGAAGTTTGTAGAAAACTTGGGGTTTGGGGGAAAACCTGGAAATTAGTATTCTTGGAATTTAGCCGTGATTTTGGGTATGGAATTAAGAGAAAACCATATATTTGAGTTCGTACATTCATGGGTAAACTTTGTCTTCAAGAAATTTCGGAATTCGAGCACGTGGGCCCGAGGGCCTTTTTGTCAACTTTTCGATCGGGGTTAGTAATTGTTATAAATTGGGTTAAGATGAGTACCTTAGCATATGTTAATGGGTTTACATAATTATTGGCTAGTTTTGGAGCGTTGTGCATCAATTCGAGTCTTCGGAAGGATGTGGAATCCCTTTTATGGATCTTCGTAGCAAGGTGAGTCTCCTTTCTAACCTTGTAAGAGGGAATTGTCTCCATAGGTGAGTTAATTGGTTATGTGCTCCTATTTGTGGGGGCTACGTGCGCACGAGGTGACGAGAGCCGTGCGTCGTTGCTATTATGATATTGTCCGGGTAATCTAGGACCCAAGAGCATGCTAGACTTGGATTAATTGTAAACTTATTGACGGCTTGAACTGTTTAATTCACCTCGGATTAGTAAATGAATTTCTAAAGGGATTAAACGTTATTTTCTTAAATTATTAAAAGAGAATTAGTTTTTATTTGGATAAATGTTCCTCGAAAATTCTTAATTGATTGTTTGAGCATGTATATCCATGTGTACCTGCGTTGCATGCATGATTCATGAGCAGGGTGTTTGTTTATTTTATGTTGACCGCGTCACAGGTTAGTTCGCGAGCGAGGTAATAGATGCATCTATAGGCGCGCCGTCGACCCTCAGCAAGTGCACAGTTTACATTTCTGTTGGAGCGGGCCGTCGACCTCGGCATGTTATGTGCATGCTTACATTACTTGCCTGAAATGTTAAATGTTGATATTGCCTTTTCATGGCCTGATATAAATTGATAAAGATATTGAAAAGTAAATCTTGAAAATTCGTTATTATTTGTTAATGTTGTTTACCTATTTTATGGTTTTGTGAGTTAGGACTGCTATATAAATCCATGATTTCCGCACATTTTTATTATATTATTATTTGTCCACTAGCAAGTGTTAAAGTCGACCTCTCATCTCTGCCTCTTCGAGATTAGACAGGATACTTGCTGAGTACATGTTGTTTTCGTACTCATACTACACTTGCTGTGCATTTTTGTTGCATAGGTTTATTGTGTAGCTAGTGTCTTAGTGGCATAGCGGCAAGGTTGACACGGAGACTAGGCGAGTTGTACCTCCTCGAGGCAATCCGCAACTTGTATAGTCTCTCTCGGAATTCTATTTATTTTCTATCCAATTGTATTCCGGACAACTGTTGTAATTTATTTGGCGTTTCTTAGAAATTGCTCTTGCACTTGTGATACCGAGTTCTGGGATGATTTCAGGATTATTACATGTTAAGTTTTTTTTTTATCCAAAGATGAAAAGCTATCTCATATGTTGCAAGGAAAATAGTGTCAAACCCAGATGAAATTCAAATAGTTATCATAAATCCTCCATCATAAGACAATCTTAAATTGCAAATCTATTTTTCTACTGTTGTCTCACTTCAACTTTTTTCTTCTGCCAGAGGCGATCCAGTGCACTGTCAGCGTCACCCTGAGCACGGATGAAACCACAGAGAGCAAAATTGGTGAAACTGCCAGGGATATACAAGCCCTTATCATCCAAATGGCCAACATTAAGTTGAACAGAAGCATGATCTTTCGAAGTGATCACCCTGTTGGTAGCAGAGCATTTCCTGGGGATGTAAAGATCTACGTTTTGTCCCTTTTCGTTCTGCATCTTGGCTAGTGTTTCTGAATACTCAGATCAAGATTTAACAACCTGAGGCTAGGGAGAGCTCTTCAAGGGGGCATTAAATGTTAAGTTTTGTTAAATACTTCGCGGTTATTTTCTGTAAGTTTTATTATCCATTATTTAATGTATAAAGAAAAATGATTTTAGACAATACAAAAATTAGAGTTTAATTAAGTATTTTGGTTGGCTTGCCTGACAGTGGTGTTCGGTGACACCACGACCCTTAGTGGATTTTGGGTCGTGACAATTTCTGCATAAAGTTAAACATGATACAAATTCCCGTCGGACAATGAATGTTGTCTTTAGGCAGTTTGGAATGGCGTCCTCAGACCATGACGTCCTGGGCGATGAAGCGTATGATAACGGATTCCAGGCCGTGAGATGATGTTCTCGGGCTATGAGGATGGTGCCTCCAAACCATGACGCCTTGAATAATGATATGCAAAAGATTGAAAGAGATCCTCAGGCCATGACATGGTGTTCTCGGTCTATGAAGATGGTGCCTCCGAATGATGACGCCCTCGGATGAGTTGGCGATATTTCAGCCCATGAAAGATGCAGTAGTATGATGCGGACAAGACATAGCTAAGTCTTGCAAATTGAAGGGCAGAGCTTAGCCCGTAAGAAACGTGAAATAAGTAGTGCCTAGGATAGTGCTTAATTTAGCAGAAAATTGGAGGCAGCGCTTAGTCTTGAAAGGAAGGAGAGTAGCCTTATGAAAAGATGCTAATGCAGGTGGAGGTAGAGCTTAACCTCACAAGGCAAAATGGTAGCCATATGCAGATTGGAAATGCAGATGCAGACAACGTTCTCGGAAGGCAAAATAGTAGCCTTATGAAATGCAGATGTAGATAGAGGTAGCGTCTAGTCTCGGAAGACAGAATTGTAGCCTTATGTAGATTGGAAGGTAGAATAGTAGCCTTATGCAATGCAAGAACGTAGATGGAGACAACGTTCAGTCTCGGAAGGCAGAATGGTAGCCTTATGCAGATTGGAAGGAAGAATGGCAGCCTTATACAATGCAAGAATGCAGATGGAGACAACATTTAGTCTTGGGAGGAAGAATAGTAGCATTATGAAGAATGGAAGGCAGAATAGCAGCCTTATGCAATGCAAGAATACAGATAGAGACAGTGTTTAGTCTCGGAAGGCAGAATAGTAGCCTTATGTAGATTGGAAGGAAAAATTGTAGCCTTATGGAAATATGCGAATGCAGATGGAGGTAGAGCTTAACCTCGAAAGGCAGAATAGTAGCCTTATGTAATGCAAGAATGCAGATGGAGACAACGTTCAATCTTGGAAGGCAGAATGGTGGCCTTATGCATATTGGAAGGCAGAATAGTAGCCTTATGCAAAGATACGGATGCAGATAGAGGTCGAGCTTAACCTCGGAAGGCAGAATAGTAGCCTTATGCAAGAAATAAGATAACAAATGGCAGTAGAGTTTTCTTAGCTGATAGCAGGTTGCGGTGTTGTGATTACTTGGAGTATTGTGACGTACGGAACATCACTGATGTGTGCTGATAGCAAATGCTGGCTAGTGCAACAGCTATGAGTGTAGTATGTTTGTCCCATGGGCATACAATATGGTTAATGATTTTGCAATCCTAGTGCCTGCATCTAAAGAAAAATCTTCAGTTTTGTAAGGGGGGAGGTTAGTTCGTATCCCTGATGGCTTTGCTTGACTCATCCGGCTTTGATCTAGTGATATCGCTAGTATTATTGGGGTAGTCTTGATAAAAAAAGCAGCTCCAGTAATAAACATGCATGATTTTGTAAATATATGATATAATTAAAATAATTTTTAGATGAACCGACGACTGTGATGTAGCTCAGGACATTGCAACCTCTCCCGCTATGGAAGTTTGAGGGCCCTCCTCAAAATTCTGCCCCAGTTTGATGGTTTAACGTTTCTGATTGTTGTTCGTGCGGCGATCGACTGAAGTTACTTCGGAATTTTGCGGGTCCTCCTTAAAATTATACCCCAGTTTCCAATTGCGGGGGAAATGAAATTTTTATTGAATTGTGACCGAACTCATAGGGCTGCCTATGTATCCCCTCTTAAATGGGAATCAAGTCAGGCATAGTTTAATTTACATCATATAAGGAAAGCATAAAGATCACACATAGTAACGTTTGTCTGCATCTTATTTGATCAGATTTTTCCAGACTTCTCCATCCATTTCTGCGAGTATGAGGGCTCCTCCTATCAGAACCCGATGAACCATGTATGGACCCTGCCAGTTGGGAGAGAAATTCCCTTTAGCTTCATCTTGATGCGGAAAATTTTTCTTTAACACCAGCTTCCACGGTGTGAATTGTCTTTTTGAAGGCTCTGGACATTCTGTTCTAATAGAGTTGATCATGGAAAATTGCATTTATTCTCTTTCTGTCTATAAGGGATAATTGCTCGTAGCGGATTTTTACCCACTCTGCGTCGTCGAGCTCAGCTTCTTGTATGATCCTCAAGGAATGAATTTCTACCTCAGTAGGAATGACCGCCTCTGTACCATAAACCAACATGTAGGGGGTTGACCCATTTGATGTGCGGACCTTGGTGCGATACCCTAATAGAGTAAATGATAACTTTTCATGCCATTGTTTATGTCTTTCTATCATTTTCCTCAATATCTTCTTGATATTCTTGTTGTTCACTTCTACGGTTCCATTCATTTGAATCCTGTAGGCTGTGGAATTCTTGTGTTTGATCTTGAAATTTTCACGCATAGCTTTCATCAACTCGCTATTGAGGTTGGAGCGATTATCAATAATGATTGACACTGGAATCTCGAATCGACAGACAATGCGGTCGCGGACAATGTCTACCATGACTTTCTTAGTTACTGCTCTATATGATACTGCTTTGACCCATTTGGTGAAATAGTCGATGGCTACTAGGATAAGCATGTATCTGTTGGAAGCGGCAAGTTCGATTTGTCCAATAATGTCCATTCCCCAGGCGACGAATGGGAATGGTGAGCTTTTTGTGTGAAGCTCTGTTGGAGGTACCTTTATAATGTCTGCATGTATCTGACAGTGGTGCATTTCTGGACACACTGGATGTAGTCCGTTTCCATAGTCATCCAAAAGTAACCAGCCCGGAGTATCTTCTTTGCTAAAACAAAACCGTTCATATGTGGACCACAAGTCCCAGCATGAATTTCCTCTAGTAGCCTGGATGCTTCCTTTGCGTTGACAAACCTTAATTATCCTAATTCAGGAGTCCTCCTATACAGGATTCCTCCTCTGTGAAAGAAGTTGTTGGATAATCTCCAAAGTGTGCGTTTCTGAGTAGGATTTGCAAGCTTTGGGTATTCTCCTTTCGACAAATATTCTTTGATATCATGAAACCAAGGCTTTCTGTCTACTTCTTCTTCAATATGGGTATAATAAGCTGGCTGATCATGATGGATCTTTACTAGAATGGGATCAATGAAATTTTTATCTGGATGTTGTGTCATAAATGACAGGGTAGCCAATGCATCGGCGAACTCATTCTAGACTCTGGGAACATATTGGAACTCCGTCTTTGTGAACCTTTTCCTCAGTTCCTGTACATGATGTAGATAAGGGAGTATCTTGGAGTTCTTTGTTGCCCATTCTCCTCGTACCTGATGTATAAGTAAGTATGAATATCCAATTACTAGAAGCCCTTTAGCGTTCATGTTAATGGCCATTTTGAGTCCTAAGATGAAGGCTTCATACTCGGCCATATTGTTGGTGCAGGGGAACCTGAGTTTGGCAGACACTGGATAATGCTGACCAGTTTCTGATACTAGGACCACTCTTATGCCAACTCCTTTGAAGTTTGCCTCTCCATTGAAGAACATTCTCCAACCGTCTTAGGATCTGCAATGTTTTCTCCTATGAATGATACCTCTTCATCAGGAAAATATATTTTTAAGGGTTCGTATTCTCCATCCACGGGATTTACAGCAAGGTGGTCCGCCAGTGCATGTTCCTTGACCGCTTTCTGAGTTATATAGATACTGTCAAACTCACTCAACAGGATTTTCCACTTGGCTAGCTTACCGGTGGGAATGGGCTTCTGAAAGATGTATTTCAGGGCATCCATTCTTGATATGAGAAATGTAGTATAGGCGCAGAAGTAGTGCCTCAACTTCTGAGCTACCCAAGTTAAAGTGCAACATGTGCGTTCCAATAGAGAATATCGGGCCTCGTACGGGGTGAACTTCTTAATGAGATAATAGATGGCTTGTTCCTTCCTCCCTGTTTCATCATGCTTCCCCAGAACGCAGCCGAAAGCTCCATCTAACACTACAAGGTGGAGTATTAAGGGTCAACCTAGCTCGGGGGGGACTAAGACCGGTGTTGTTGACAGATACTCTTTGATTTTATCGAAGGCCTTTTGGCAGTCATCGGTCAATTTGGTAGCGGCGTCCTTCTTCAACATCTAAAAGATTGGCTCACAGATAACTGTAGACTGTGCTATGAGCCGACTGATGCAGTTACGTCTCCCCAAGAAACACAACTGGAAAATGGGCCTATGGCAACGACAGAAAAACCGTTGCAAATGATAGGTAAACCGTTGCCATGCATGTATTGGAACGGTTTAGCGACCGTCACATCCGCTCGCGTGCCAATAGATCTATAACAACGGTTCTTGTGACGGTTGGCCAAACCGTTGCTATAGGGCCATCTATCGCAACGGTTTTTCCTCTGTCTCAAGTAACGAGTATTCATTTTAGTTGCAACGGTTCAAAACCGTTACCATAGAATTTATGCATCGGTTGTAACCGTTACCATATAATTCATTGCAACGATTATGTAATTTGTTGCTACATTTATTTATAGATATTATGACGGATTCATTACGCTACTGTAACGGTTTTATTTCTATTGCATCGGTTTGAATTGCCTATTGTATCGGTTTGTCGCACTTTTTGGAACGGTTTTCAAGACCTATTGGAACAATTTAGATTGTCTATGGCAACTACATTTTTGCTTACTACTACGATTCTATTAGGCTATTGTAACAGTTTAATTGACATTATTGCCCTGGTTGTAAATAACATTTACATATGTAAATATTTGTAATAAACTGAAAATTGTATAAATAAAAAGATAAAATACTTCATAACTAAAAGTTAAAGCTTCAAATGTTGATAACAAAGAATCCTAGAACATCGACAACAATTCAAAGTTCTTCCTAAGTAAGGTCTAGATCTTCATTATCTCCATCTTCCCTTTCTTCAGTTGCTCCACCTACAAAAGAGGATAAATAAAGTCATTACCTTTCAAGGGTTGGTTTACCATTATAAGAATGGGTATAGTCCATGGACAATGCATAAAGCACAAAGTTTCCGGGAGAAAGAAACAAGTTCACACAAATGAAGCCAAAGTTCAGTAACATATCTAAATCATCAAAACCAAACTTGTAAGCATATCCATTCAGGCAAATTGAGAGTTGAGTGCTTTTCTCATTTTGAACCAACTCAAACATAAAAACATAAGCAAATGAACAATCTAATAGTTTCGGTAGCAAACCAAACTAATAGTACTTTTCATTTTCTTTGGAAGTAATAGTCTAAAGTGGATACATTCCATGCGAAGCATAGCAAAAACAGTCAATCAAAATACATATCGAAATAGAATTTCTACAATATTGACTTCAAAAAAATATTGCAACATAGCTCATATCAGACTAAAAATGGACAGCACGAAAATGGAAGCTCCATGTTATTTATTTTTCCAAAAGAATTATGATAATACGGGAAAGCGCACACTTTTTAACGAGAGTTATCACTTCACCCAAACATTAATGATCCATTCGGACATATTTCGGATTCTTGAACTTGTTCCACTTAACTGGGAGTAAAGAACATGTATAGCTATATAAGGTAATGAATTATTTCATCATGCTAAAAACTTGCAATAGATGGACAAACACCGTAGTCATTCATTATCTTCCACGACTACAACTTGCTATGGACTTATATTTTCATTTAGCAACAAAAAAACGGTTGTGATATGAACCTACTGCAGTTGGTATTAAGCCTAATGAACATCAGAGCAGCTTATCTGTCAACTTCAACCCATAATTTCCAAACATAATACCTAAAGGTCACAACAATGCCAAATTGAGGGAATACAAACAGCTTAAAAATAACATTTTAATAAAAAAGGTGGCACAAGAACCATACCTAGACTAAATCAATAACTTTAGCAAATTTTTTAGCTTTTAGCAGCTTTGCAAAAACATATGCATTCAGTTATTAGCAGCTTTGCAGACCAAATTCTCACCCAAAATAGTATAGAGAGCAGCTGCCAGTACAAGAAACCTAAAAACATATGCATTCGGTAAATTTTATTTATTGGTACAAGTAAATAGGCAAGATTATAATATCCAGAACAACACACAAAGAACTATACAACAACAAAGAGTTATGAAGGTAACCACAGAATATCACGACCCAAAATCCACTAAGGGTTGTGGTGGCGCAGGACACCGCCGTCAGGCCAGCCAACTCAAATACTTAATAAAATCTCATTTTAACACTTTTGAAATCCAGGATTTTTCCTTCATTATTAAGAAATTTTAAAGGATATAGTTTCAAATCAAATTTAAATGTTGAACAGTTAATACAATACTTCAAACCATCCCAGAAACCCGGTATCACAAGTGCGTGAGCAACTATCGATATGAAAAAATAAAATACAACATATGTCCGAGATACAGTGGACAGGGAAATAATAATAAGAAAATAGTGGAGGGAACTACACTAGCTGCGGGTCGTCTCGAACAATACAGCTCACCTAGTCCCAGACTCATCCATGCCGCTATACCCAGTAGGCTGCTAGAGGTATATATATACATGTACAATAAAAATGCATAGAAGTGTAGTATGAGTACGTAATCAACATTTACTCAGTTAGTATCCCGCCTAATCCCGAAGGGGTAGAGACGAGATGGTCAACTTTGACGCTCTCTAATGGTCCAATAATGATTCATCCTTAATATGTTTATATTAAATAGTGGATTTATTTATAAACATGATTCTAATCCAAAAAGATTAAACAAGTAAACACGTAATTCTTTCATAGGAAAATTTCCAGAATTTCTCTTTAAACATAATCCAAAAATTTTTCTGCCACAAAAGGGCAATAATAACTTAATTAAGTTCAGGCAGCAACACAAGCATGCTCAAATCACACCGAGGCGACGACCCAATCCAACAGAAATAAATGTGCACTTGCCGAGGGTCGACAGCGCGCCTATAGATGCATCTATTAATCTGCCGAGGCGTTCGACCCGTTCCAAAATAAACATACGCAGACAGACAATCAGTCAAGAAGTCAACATGAAGCAAATATCCAAGAAAAGCCAATTCTCTTTAATAATTTGAGAAAACAAAGCTTAAGACTTTTTAAAAATCCGTTTATTAATTTAATATGATTTAAGCATTTCAAGCCATCAATGGGTTCAAAATTAATTCAGATATAACATGCTCTTGGGTCCTAGACTACCCGGACAATAGCAAAATAGTAGCTACGCACGGACTCTCCTCACAAATAGGAGCACATAATCATTCACTTCACCTATGGGGTAAATTCCCCCTCACAAGATTAGAAAGGAGACTCACCTCGCTCC